>JAJJMC010027962.1:4025002-4166696 GCA_023531435.1 Papaver californicum | reverse complement strand
CGGTGGTGCTTCAGTTAGGGCATCTTCCATGGTTGCTTTTTCTCTCTCTCACTCTCTTTACTCTCCAGAACCGTAATTTGATTTTTATACAAGATGGTTTTTATAATTTACGGGAGTGGAAACAGTTATTTCAGCCCAACCTTGACTGTCTCTGTGCACCAATCACAGTGTGTTTGCGGCCGGACTCGAAGAAAGGTTGTGGTAACCCGATATAGTCGATCATGAATTTCGGTGTCGTCTTGGCTGGGATTATGACACAAAACTAACTTTATTTGGAGAGATTCTTAGTGAATTTCGGTGTTTTTAAATTTTATATTCCTAATGTCTATATTAAGTATTTTACACTCTATATATATTACCTGTATATATATATATTTTTTCTGTCCCTCTTATAATGGCGGAGTTTAAATTTTTATAGTTTTATTGGATAGGCGGAGTTCTAATTCCAATATTGTTTTTTCCACATGTATCTTCATTTATGATACTTAGGAATCATCATAATTAACTTAGTGTTTCGGATGTTGAGAATATAATAAGGGGTAAGATGGGAAAGAAGATGGATATTTATAAAAAAAAAAAATCTTAACCAAAAGATTAAACTAATTCCTCATTTATATTAAGGACAAAGTGAGTATATATATATATAAATAACTATCATTAATTTTTAAAATATTTAAAAAAATCGAGTTTTTAATGGTTGGTTTTAGTTTTTGTTACTAAATTTCATATAAACTTGTCTCGGCGGAAATCTCGGCCCATCTTGGTATCTTAGTTGTCTCGGTGAGTTTCTCGGTCAAATCTCGTCTTGGCGAGATTGAGAAACTTGTCTCATTCATGGACCGAAACCGAGAATCTCGGCCATTTCAGTCGGATGGACTACACTGGTTGTAACTCTCAACAAACAATGCGTCCCAAACACTAATTATTTATCAAGTTTCAAATTGTTTCTCATTTCTTTCTTATCAAAGAAAAGAAAGAAAAACATAGCTACTTGCTACACTACTAAAGAAGATGTTACCATTGTGAGAGCGTGGGTATTAATCATAAAGCATGACGAAGATCTAGACATTAACTTAGATCAAACCTCATATTCTTTTTGGAACCGTGTATTTATAGTTTTTGTGGCGTTAGCCGGTAATCAAAATAGAAGATCATTCAAACTCATTAAGAAAAGATTCGAAAAACTCTTCCAAAAATTAAACGATTTGAAAAGGGAAAGTCATCCCACGGGTTCCAATGGGAGACGAGTAGGTATCTTAATAAGTTGTTTATCAAATCCAATTTGAATTATACTAACTTATTATTGATTTATTTTTTCAAAGAAGTCATGTTCTTGCCCGATATGAGTTTATCCATCAAAAAGAATTCAAGCATCATGAATGCTATCAAGTCTTGAAAGATAATTGCTTGGATTTCAATATAGATTAACTAGTTAAGTGTAATATTATGATCTAGATTAGGTATTTTCCTCCACTTTAGTGCTATGAAATATGGTATGTTTTTTCCTTTTAATGAATTGCAATTACAAAACAAAAATCAAAAAATTCCCAAAAGAAGTCGTCATGTTCAACAAAATATACCATGCTGACTTCAATATTGAATCTGTATCAATCAATTAGAGTCATCATATTCGATAAGCACAAACCATGAAAATTCTGATGGATTTTCAGACAGAGAATTTTGCTATTAGAGTCGTCATGGTTTGCAAATAAGACCAGGATGTTACTAGTAAAGAGTCGACGTGGTAATATTTCCGACCATGACGAATTTTTATAACCTAGAATATTGCATGAAAAATTGTCACATTAGACAATAAAACCATGTCGACTTCGTATTGATTTCGAAATCGGTCGGAGTCATCATGTTGAATAAACACAAACCATGATGATTCAAATGGATTTTCTTACAGAAAATTTTGCTGCTAGAGTCGTCATGGTTTATAAATAATACCATGACAACCCTTAATGTTACTAGTAAAGAGTCATCGTAGTAATATTTTCGACCATGACGATTTTGCATAACCTAGAAAAATTACATAAAAAGTCGTCATACTAGATAATAAAACCATGTCTGCTTTAAAAAGTCGTCATGATTTTAAGCTCACAAACGTGATGACTCTTATCCTGTAGCTTTATCCTCACGATGATTTCATGATTTTAACCAACAAATTGACCATTCGTAGACTAATAGTAGTTTACCTGAGTATTTTGAGCATGAGTTTCTTAATCTGTACCCTTATTTTCATCTTCATATATTAATCAATTAACACAAAATATCCAATCCATTTAAGAAGTTAAGCTAATACTATATTTTTGCTATGTAAAGTATCTTCCACTGGGTTGCACGGATACTGACACATGACACGGTTACGACACGACACAGATACGGGGATACATCAATTATTAAAAAAGAGGGTTACGGGGACACGTTATATATGTATTATAAACACCACTAAAATAAGATTTTACAACACTCTACTCAACAAAATGATTCTTCGTATTTTTAAATAATTGACTGATATGAACTATTGATCAATTCTTTTAAGAATAATGCTTGTACATGGCCAAAAAGAGAATAAATTAGTATCACATTTATTTTATTTTTATTTTTCAACTTAATATTAACTATTTATGATGTGTCCAATAGTGTTAAATCAGTGCCATAAAATAACCAATGTCGTATTTTACAGGATATATGATATGGCGTGTTCATCGCGTGTCGGGAAGTGTCTGGATGTGTCGTGTCTGATCGTGGGTCCGACAGGGTTACGACATCTTTGTAGGCGTGTCTATGCAACCTAGATCTCCCACATCAATTTTTTGACTAAAATCACTCATTTCTACAACCCTAATCTTTCCCCAAAAACCTCTTCATCTTCTTCTTCTCTACTTCAAAACAAAATAAAATTTCTTAATTCTAATCCTAACTATAATTATAAATTTAATTTATCTAATCTAACTTAATTAACAAAACTAATCAAACTAATTAAACCTTATTAAACAAAGGTATTTTAGCCATTAATAAAAATCTTTGGTTAAGGGGTTGTGAAATTTACTTTCAAATTGACTACATTTTGTCTTATATAATATCCCCCTTTAAATCCAAATAGCCCTAATTAAATTAGGCTAAATAACTATTACATTACATCTGATTAATTATAGCTATTTAACTACTCAATATGTACGTGGTGGATCATCATCCAACATAAAGGGGTTGAATCTGCTCAACACCTTGAGGATTTCAAAACAATCTTCATAACTGAAATCTTTGTTTTTCCATCTTTGTCATTCCTCTATAAATCTTCTTACCAAATCAACATAAGTTTTTCACCCTAATTCTTAATCGATTGATTTGCATGGTTAAAACTACAAATTCGTTTACTTCTTTCTTAATACTCTGAAAACGCCAGTGTACCCTAGATGCATGACGATGTCTTGGAATTCCGACGTCAGTGCAGAACTTTTCATGAAGGCTCTGTCAAAAAATCACATTCGTCAGTGTTACACCAGGCTGAGATTGTAATACATAATATTTGCATTTACATAAATCTTCCTTTGGATTATACTTAGGATCACGAACTATGGATTGAGCCATCTTTCAAGAACTGAAAATCTTTGATTAAAATTAGAAGATATTAGTATGAGATTTGAGTCGTGGAAAATGTGTAATTTGAAATGGGTGAAATGTTACTACGCCAGAAATCAACTTTTGACGGGCCAAATCTGTCTAATAAGGATTATTGACAGTGTTGATCCGTCAAACGCCAAGCCGTAGGTTACGGTGTCAAAAATGTTAACCGACAGGACACCGCATCGTTTATGAGTTAAAATACGACGGTTTGTATTGTCGAAAACATCAACGCGCAGTCATTAATTACCATTATGTATATTGTAAATTAGTGCCATCTAAAGAATTGAAAATATTTTCAAATAAGTTGACATACATTGTAAAATGTTAATCTCATATGTATTTCTTGTCCATGTAACATTTAAGAAAGAAAAATAAAAACAGAAAACATTGATAAAACCCCAAAACAGTGTCATGAGGTTATTGCTAAAGCTTAATCCTTTTGAGTTCTTTATCCATTTTTACAAGTATAAGATGAGCAAAATACACCTGGAGAGATATACATAGAAAAGATCCAAAATTTCTGAGTATCGATTTCTGCCTGAAATTCAACAGTATGACATTAAAACCTTGACATAGATTAAGCAGAATAAGCATTAACATCAGCGATTCAATAGCGGAGAAGATATTTTAATGAGCAAGTGAGTACTTAGTGGGGAGAAGGAGCCCAAAGGACGCATATCACCAAAAGGATGAGTAAGTAAGCGAGCACACTCCAAAAGGCAGGGATAATCCACCCTCTTTGCCACAACTCACTCAATCGATCTGTTGCATTGAAGTACAACTGCAATGATACAAATATCAGAATGGGTATCAATGAACAGCCAAGTTCAGCAAGTAAAACCACCATGTTTTCCAAATAGAGCGACTTATCTAATAAATATAATTAAAGAAACACCAGAAATAATGGGCATGCTAACCAGGATAAAATTTCATGAGATTATAGCTCGAGGAAATAATAGTACAGAATATTGTGAAACATATAAAAATCTTTACTCAAAATTACCAACAATTCTCAAGACAGAACTATGCAAATAGGGAACATGCACATGCATCCTAATTGTATGGTTATAAGCATCTGATGCAGTTGATGAATCCGTGCAATTAAAACATCCATATTTCGTGTCCTCACATGTATGCATAGATTTTTTACTTGTGATACAGAGCTAGGTTGGATGCTAACAGGTTTATTACCTGCTCCATGCGTGGGCAAGAAAGTATCACGTAATGCACGGACTGTAAATGCATTAATCAAGACTCGCTTCCTTGTCTGCATTATTACTAAACCCAATTTTAAGATTACAAGCTCCAAATGTTCACTGGAAGACATTTATGACATTCAACCAAACTACTACCGAAAGTCTAGTGTGATCCTCCCGGAATGATGATATTTATAATACTCACCTAAATAAAAAAGAATCTAGCACAGTGAATCAAGATAACGGAAAGTGATACTGTAAAATTGTGAAATAAAGAAATTAGGGCATTGAGAGTCTGACCCCATTATTAAGATAACTAGCAATGTTCCCCAATAGAATTGTGGTGTTTGATCTAATTGCTGCTTCTTCATCCACCTGTACGACTAGCAAACTGTAAGCTACAACAATGACTAACCTAAGATATACAAAAAGAAGCCAACTTATCTTATTATATCGCAGCTATGAGGAGTTAGTAGTTTACCTGCAACTTCGAAAGGTACTTCAGCAAAGATCCCGCCATAGTTCATTGAGACAGCTGCAATTTCATGCCAAACAAAAAGTATCAACTTTTCACCCGACTATGAGTAGGACTGTATGAGATTGTTAAGTGCAGTAAACTTGGTGAAAGGTTTAGCAGATTTCAGTTAATAACCCTTACATCTAAGCACTACCTCTATAGTTTAATTATACCATTAGACCGATCTTGCGCTATTTCGTACTAACAAGAAAAAAGTAGATTGTATCCATACCTTGGGTGCCAAGATGAGCATTGATTTTAGTGTCAGTTCCCGAAGAAAAGCAGATGTATCAGAAAACCCAGTTGCAACATGAGGATAAACCTAATGGCAAGCAACATTAAGCCCATTTAGAATTTCCAATCAGATGGTACAATATCAATATGTGTCTATTAAAATAATCTCCATATCAGTATGGTCAACTGCTCAAATAACAACTGAATAAACCATTAAAATATGAAGTAGCAATGGGTAAAATGTCATTTACTAGTAACTTCCAAGGTTTCTTATATTCATCTGTGTCTTGATGTCTTCGAGATCTTGCAGCTCTATTGCCTTGCATAATATTTCTTAATCCACATCCTCCTCTTGTGCCTGAAAATTTTGAGCATTACCATGGTTAGTTAACTCACAAGGAACAGATTTTTACATGTGAGACACGTAATGCAGGTTCCATAACAATAGCACTAAAGCCGTGAAACTAAGAATCACTCATCATAAAAGACTGATATATTATTGGAGGAAAATGAACAAAGCATGGCCCGACATACATCCTCAGTGTACTGTAGTACTTCATGTCATTTCCAATGAGGGTGAAAGTAAGGTGTCATATTCATCTAAACAGCTTACGATACAACTTCTATGCAAGGCATGATTATAGCAATACAAATGAACGGTAATGAGAAAGAATACATATCACAAAGCTGCCTAAAACTACAGTGAAGTGCAAACTGAAAAGTAGGCTATGAGGGAGTTATAAGCTTGAACATGGAAGCACTAACAGATAACTAAATTCTTTATCAGTTATTTCAAACACGGAAACTCCACTCCTAAACATATATAATATAGGATTAAATTGTTTACTTCAAGCTTTTCAGTGAGAGATATTTCACCTTGGTGTCCACAGTAGCTTTCGTTTGGTCTTGTATTGGATACCATAAAATAAGAAGTTTCATCCAATTCGTTCCAGTACATTGATTGAGGGGGTAATCATGTTTCATATACTTTGAGCTTCCTAAATCAAACTGGCCTGTGCACTTACTTTGAAAATCCGCAACCATATCGTCAAACATTTTATTCAACCACGCTGAATTGCAATCGTCTTCACCACCAACTGACCTTTGTGGAACATTCATGTCATTCTTAAGCATTGAACTCCTGCATATAGAGAACAAATAAGGGTTAAAACCTAGATACCATAAGACATTGCACACACAAGTAGTAGTATAAGAGATTAGAAGTTACAATAGTACATAGAAAATTCATCCTCCCAAACCATTTTGTTATATCCACCATCGCACGTACTCCTTCCAATCACCACCAAGATACTGATTCTCACTAACTTCATTTCTAAAAATTTGTTTGTCATTCTCAATTACCGGACGTATGCCATCAGAAGAACTTTGCATCCATTGGTATCAATCATCTGACGAAAGGAGATGCTAAATATATAGATACATACTCTGAAACAACACAAAGATCTCTAACTTTAAAATCCTCATCAATAGAACCTACAGAGAAATCAAAACAACCGTATAAGCTAAAAGAAAATTGCACAATTTGATCATAGATCTACAGAATTGAAATCAAACATTTAAAAAAAATGAAAACGAAAAACAAATTTAGTGTTTTCGATTTACCTTGATACACATCTATATAATATAAACAATAATCTCATCTTTTATTTCCAATTTAACCACTGAAAGTCGAAATACCTAATACCCCAAAAAAATTATTCTTCTGAAACCCAACAAAAATAGAGAATTCGCAAACCTTAACTCTACAAGTAAGAAATCAAACCTTAGATCTGATGGAGGAAGAGAAACTACTCTTTCTGGGATCGAAGTGCGGCGTGAAAGAAAAGAATTTGGGGAAGAAAACAACGAGAATTTTAGGGCATTTGCTGAAGATTTTTTTTTATAAAGAACACAGAACTTGTCGCATTTCTATCGTTCCCCGCCGATAATAGAAGCCTGACCGTGGCTCGTGTACACCATACGAATTTGATAGCACACTTCTGTCAAATATGAAATGACAAGGCTTTCCTATCAAATTCCATGGAAGCCCCCTGTCAAATATTCTGCGCAGTGATTTATAGGGAATTCAAAAAGAGACGTTGGATATAACCGTTTGATCTAGCCGGTGAGTGACACAAGTTTGATTGCGTGACCGAACATTAGCCACGCGGTGTAACATTGGCCATTTGTTAAGTCCATATTGGAGGCAAAATGAACGAATCAAAAATTGTTCATCCATAGGAATCGTCCTATCTATGCTGGTTTGCTAATTGAACAAAAAGAGTGGTTAAAGAAAAACTGAAAATCTGGTGGTTGGTCTCCCCTCTTCCTTATATTCTTGTATTTTTGGGTGAGTTACAAGAGGAGACCCTGCCAAGTGCCAAATCATAGAACTAGTTAAGTTTCTTAACGAATCTCCTGTAATACCAAAAATCAAACAAACTTCTTCTCTTTTTCTTTCGAACTTTTCACAATTAGAAAATGATGTCACTAGTACAACTGTTTGTACAGCATACAAATGTTGGCTTGATACACCAAGTCCCGTTAGAAACAGAAACCAGACTCAACCGACACTTATGCCGTCAGAATCAGGTCTGGAATATACAAATAAACCCAATATAAGAATTGTATAAGTTGTAACAGTCATAGTATGCAACAGTTGCAGTAAAGCATTGTAACTTCATTTTCCTAATAAAACAAAGAATAAAAATAAGGACAGAATAACTTCTCATACAATTTCACTGTGCTGTTGATGATGCTACATACAATGGGTCAAAAACTGCTCCCTCCCGATCTGATATGGTGAACATGCCTAATACAAAGCCAGCTAATTTCAATTCCATTACATAAAACCCAACATCCCCACTTTGCTGAATTTCGTTGCAAAATTAACAATGACTATTCAATGCCCTTGTCTCCTCCATTTACCGGACCTACTTTCTTCTATTTGGCTACACTAATAACCGAGAAAAGTTCACATCACTAGAGTGATCCTAATAACCAATTTAACAGACGGTATCCAGAAATTAATTTAACTTGAATACCAAATGGTTCAGGATCACGAAATCCATCAAATGTTCAACACCCTTCTGTTTTGATATGCAAAGTTTGTAGAGTCTGTACTGACGATGCCTAGATGTGCGGCAGATGGCCTTGGACACAGATTTATATCTCTACAATCATCGGCAAAGTAGGACACCGGAAACTTTTGAATTACAATTCTGTGAGTGATTAGTTCTTCTATTGGTACAAGAGATTATATGCTGGAAGATCTTGAATTCGATGTATATCTTCCAAAGACAATTCTCTTTCTAATTGTGTTCTTGTTACTTGTAAAACCTCCTAAAGAAAAGATGAAACGATATTAAGTTACCAAAAGCATGGAGATTAACCTTGTGTGTGTGTGAGAGAGAGAGAGGGGAGAGAGAGATCATACATTAAACTCCATATAAGAAGCACGCATAGCCAGCCACTGAGCATCCATCATTTCAAATGCTATACAATACAATACATCGAAAGCTTCTTCATCTTCAGATAGGAGCTTTATGAAGTTTATTCCAGGAAGACATTTTGGTTTTGCTGCAGAAGGGTGGAGAAGCGAAAAGATCAGTTTAATGTCAAGAATTTAACTACATGAAATATGCCTATACCAAGTTTGTGATATTACCCATTAACCAAATGCAACTCAACTGACCTGAACCTAAATCCAGCATCTGAATCAACATAAAGGACACATTGATGCCAGCAACAGCAAATGGATATTCCCATATTGCCCTCTTACCATACCGTTTGAAGAGTAACCTATTAAAAGAAGCCTTCATTTTGAATGTGAATAAAATTAGTATAAAATCATCATGCACATTCTAGATGTATGTCACATATCCAAAATAAGATTAGGAAGTTAAGCAATTGCACATACCGGATAAGTTCTAGCAAAAAATAGAAGATTCTCCAGCGAAATAAATCCACAGCCCCTATGAGAAAGAAAATACTTTGTTATGATAACAGAAGCAAGGGAAAGAAAATTGATTACAGAAATGGATGTGGAACATGGTTAGCGGAACAGTAGTAATTAATATCATTTTACTTTGACAATTAGGGCCAAACTATGTTGTGTTGTCTTTTTATTCTTTGATTTCGGTTTCTGATCATTTACAAGCTAAACATGGCAATGGTTAGTCTTACTCTTTCAGTAGTTAAAATTTGAAGTCCAACAAATCATACTGAGGTAATTAAGAATAAAGGAATCACACCTAAAATCAGTTGACGGATTTGGACCTTGCCATCCCATATCTTTCCACTGTTCAGAGATTAAGCCTTTAAGCTCACTATCTGGAAAAGAAGCACGCCACAGTGCTCTTAGTGCTTCCTGTAATCGGAAAGAAGTATTTGAGCTACAACTATTAACATGATAGATGAAAACAGAATAATTTACATCAAATAATAGATATAGATTAGGTTATGGAAGAGAAAAAAAAAATCGTTAAAGAGGATACCTGATGGTCTAGCCGAGTTTCGTCAAAAGGTACTTGTAATCGTTCTTGAAGTCTTTGCAGTCTTTGCTCCTGATAATGAGGAAAAAAAAGTGTAATCAATTCATACGATGCACTTACCAAATAATAATAGTATGAGAAAACATAAAGGCATATAGCGTTATTTCAGGCTATAAAATGAGAAAATATTCCCTGCATCGTTAAGGTAAAAGTGCTGGAGAAATATGGAAACAGAGAATAGTACATGCAACATACGCATTAACACAGTCAAACAAGTGGAAAGAAGCCAAGAGCATTTTGAAACAGTGAGTGTCAGTAGGGTGAACCCATCAGATATTAAGAGATCAAAATTTCACATTTACTTACCTGAAGAGGGCTCATACAGAAATTAAGAATCTTGTCGTTTTGGCGATTTTTGCTAGACCGAGAGAGAAGTGCTCCTATCCATGATCTTGATCCAACCATAGCATTAGCTGCAATCACCAATTACTGAAGACTGAGAGAAAGTGTAAAGCAAAACAAAATCAACTTTGTGACCTTCCTGACATACGGTAACTATAGGTAACATAACATTAGATAGGTGCAGATTATTCTTTCTCAAATGGAGGGGGTGGAAACAATGTCATAATTTCTGATCTTACGAAACCCATGAATGAAATCCCAAAAATAATTTAGAAAAGACTCACTACAACATTGAGATCACTGCGAAACTACATGAGCAAGATTATTCGCCCATGCCTGATCATCTTCCTTGTTCTTTTGTCTCCAGCTAGTTTCATCATCATCAACCTACATTAGAAGTAACATGAGATACAAGCCACTACCAAAATCCAGATGACCGTCTTACCACTGGGTGTATAGTTAAAACATTTCAGTCAGCTGCCAAGGGTAAAGTAAAAACTTGTGGCATGTTCAGGGTTCGCTTAAATAATGAAGATCTGATTCTAGGTTATGTTTCAGGAAGGATCCGCCATAATTCTACATATATAACCAGGATTTAGAGACTTTGTTCGTGTTGTTATTCATTCTTTCAATTGGAAAAGAAGTAATATAGCAAGACAGAAGATCAACAAACATCACATTGTCAACAGAAACAAGGTAAGATGGACAGTAAATTGTCTATGAGAGTGGATGGGTTCCCCGCAGAAATCTAAATTGATGAAAGCATTTAAACCATATAGCAACTGAGCCCCAAAACTTGATACATCAGTTAGAGATGAAACCAAAATTTTCAACAGAATTAGCCAAGTGGGCAAAAACTTAATGGATTCCATAATTGTTGCCATCAACTATTTTGAGGAGTCTACTGATAAAAACTAAAAACATATGAAACAAGAGTTATCACAAAAATTTAGTGGAACAACCTTTTACTATCATTGAAATACTAGTATTGACAAACTCCATATAAATATTATCAGCTGTATGGGCTCAACGAAAACAACTTTCAAATATAAATAGGTTAGGCAGTCCCCTACAAAAACAGTGGTTTGCAACAGGTAACCGTAGGTGAGAAGCTAAAAAAAAAACCATAGGTGAGAAGCATAATGGTACAAGATTTTCTTATTTAAGGTGGAAATGTGAACAATTAGCTATCTTATACCGTGTTTTCAGAAGAACACAAAGGAATACATGGACGACGCCAACCAACTATTTTTAATCTTAATCTCATCTCGAACAAGAAACCTTAGAAACTAAAAACGTTCATAATTTTTCTCTTTTTTAGTAAAACAAATTGCATCCAAAATGAGTAAAACAAGAACAGTAAAGACCAAATCATTACAACAAGACATACTTTTACTCCTATATTCAATCCCTAGAATCATATCCATTAAGAATTTGTCTGTATTATTAAGACAAGACCCATACAGGTAATGGTGAGATTCTGTATCTTTTTGATTTAGAGAAGTAGGTAGGTAGATCCCGGGTCCATCTCCGGTACCTAAAATTCCCGACAATATATTAAAGGTCGAGAAAGCAAAAGACCGAGAAAAAAAGAAGGCATAAATTTGAAATGATTATGAAGAACAAGTTTATTAAAAGAATTACTACACCATAAATTTGAAATGATTATGAAGATACCCGCAATCAATGGGAGGTTTTGTATGCTTCAAAAAAATGGGAGGTTTTGTTTCATGGGCTTATCTAAAATTGTTTCTTAATCGTCTTATTGTTTAAGTTTACAAAGATTGGATTCATTGCAAATATTGAGTTTATGTAAGTCAAAAGATTAAGAGATTACCCAGAAGTGAAATTACGAGAAAGAGAGCGCGGATCTTTGAGAGTTTTAGAAAATGCAAATTGGAGACGATGATGGTGGTGGCGAGAATGGGATTGAAAGAGATGGTGGTGGTGGTGGTGGTGATTGTGGTGGAGCATCTGTGTGCTCTCTCCCAACTATTGAGAGAGGGAGAGATAGGTCGAAAATGGGTTCTGATTGTTTGGCAATGTTTGTTTGGGTGTGCTGGAAACCATACCCAAAATCTGTGGAGCTATATTTCCCACTGTTACTGGAAATGTCAGAATATGATAACTTCACAAATTTTCTTCGGTCGATGACTAAACAACAGCTAAATGCAGCAAAGTTTCTATCTTTTTCTTTAAATCCACGTAATTTGCCTTCGAAAACGGACTACCCATCAAAATCATTTATCAAATTCAACTATCTCATTTTTCATATTAGAATACGATTATCCAGTTTAAACCGATTGCTGTCTGTTATTAATCATGCATCATTAGTGAATTTTCTATAGTAGGTATACTAAATTTGTATTTTTTATTAGTTGATGGGAAATGTTCATCGTGCTTGGGGCGACGCACTTGTTCTCTGCACGTATTTCGCTTTAGTATAAAAAAGAAACCTGTTTTTGGGGTTTTTTTTTCCGGGAGGGTTTATAAGAAGATAAAATAGGTTATTAAGGAGTAAATTCAATAACCATTTATTTATATATTTTTATTAGATTTGTATCAGTATCACATACCAGACAGAGGAATATGATAGGTTCTTATTATGTAGTCTTTTAAATTATTTTAGTATTAAAAATTAGTTAAGCCTCGTATATGGTTTAAATTTAGTCCCAGCTCGATGTAAATGGTTTACAATATTTTCTCATGTCCATCGATGAGCTACGCTGCACATACATCCTTTTAATTTTTTTGATAAACTATGGTATAATTAGTATCCAATAGATCAATAATTAAAATGAGTTTTATGAGACTAAAAGAAAATACATATAAACCTTATTAAATAGTCGATAATTCTAAGTTAACATGAATAGAACTGAGCAATATTAAAAGTAAAATAATATTTAACCTGTATTATGCTCGGGTACGATGGGAATTAGCTCTTATTTGGTGAGGCGAGGTTTACCCCGCATCCGTCCCAGAAGGGGTCCAAATTAACAACTGCAGTGTATAATGAAAACACCAATATTTCATAAAAAAAAGTTAGTACATATAAACCTTATTGAATAGCCAATAATTCTAAATTAACATGAATAGAACTAACCAATGTTAAAAGTAAAATAATATTTAACTCATGTTACGCACCGCGTATAATGGGAATTGACCCCCATTCGGTTGGGCGGGGCTTCGCCCCGCACCTGTCCCAGAAGGGGTCCCAATTAACATCTACAATATCTAATGAAATCACTGATATCATTTAGTAGATTAACAAATGGAACCAAATTCACCAATTATGTATCATTTAAGTGTTGGAGATTATAAGAAATAATTTTGAAAAATTATATCAACCTAGTAGTTCATGACATTGCCGACATCAGTACTTTATAGTTAGTAACCAATACATTAATAGTTAAAATAAAATTTATGCAACCAAAAAATAGTTAGACATATAAACCTTATCAACTAGCCGATAATTCTAAGTTAGCATGAATAAAATTAAGCAACGTTAAAAGTAATATACTACCTCCGTTTCAACAAAAATGATAGCAACACTTTTGCTGAAACGGAGGTTTAACTCATGCTACGCACCGTGTACGGTGGAAATTGACCCCCATTTGGTGAGGCGGGACTTTGGCCTGAACCCATCCTAAGACGGTTCCCAATTAACAACTGCAGTGTATAATGAAAACACCAATATCATATAGTAAATTATCAATTGGAACCAAATTCACCCATATCGTATAGTAGAAAAAAGTTTGTTAATAATGAAATGTATTAGACTTTTAAAACATGCACAAATATAATATTTAATTGTAGAAACATGCATATGTGTAACATATTTAATAGATGAAATTTAAATAGCTCTTACAATGGTAGCTTGAAACTAACATGGAGGTAGTCAAATGGGAATTTGAAGGATTTTTAGAGAGTTCTCAAATCTAATGTTAGCCAATAGAGATTCTAAGAGAGTCTTCTAATCTCCCTTGTTAGTGGATAAAGATTTTTTTTAAGTCTTTTCGATTCTCTAAAACTCCATGTTATTGGATTGGGATTTCTTAAGAGTCACTCAAATACCCTTGTTATTGGATTTATATTTATAATTCATGGATTTATAGATTTTAGAGGGAGCTAATCAAATGAGAATTCTATAGGCTTTCATAGATTTTTTATTTGAGCGACTCATGGAGATTATCTGGAAATCTAGAGTCTAGTGATTTTATAAGAGTATTATAGAGAGTCATTCTGACTTATAGATACAAATTTTATGATTTTTTAGAGAGTTTTTGTGATTTGTAGAGACAAAACAATGTAAAGTATCTTTAAAAAAATCAAATATCTACCAATTTTTTTACTGTGCACGTGTCGATTGTTGAAAAAATTTAGTATATGTATCACACCATTTGTGTCTCCTTTTCTTATTTTCCTTCGTTTTTTTTACCAATATTTTCTTCTCTTAGCCACGACAAAGTACTATAACTCAACACAAACAGAAGAAAATGGGTGTATAATTAATGTAAAACAGATAGAGTCTGAATGCTAGACCATTGTAAAATAAATAAAAAGAAGACTTGTATGTGCATTTGATGCTTATGAGAAAATAACCCAAATTTCAAAGTCTCCAAAAATCTCACGTATAGGAGAGATTTTTGTCATACCTATTTTCTTATAAAAGTCCTCCTAAGTCTCTAGAATATACTCCATGACTTATAAATATAAATCCAATAACAAGGGTATTTGAGTGACTCTTAAGAAATCCCGATCCAATAACATGGAGTTTTAGAGAATTAAGAAGACTTAAAAAAAGTCGTTATCCACTAACAAGGGAGATTAGGAGACTCTCTTAGAATCTCTTTGGCTAACAATAGATTTGAGGACTCTCTAAAAATCCTTCAAATTCTCATTTGACTACCTCCCTGTTATGAGGACTTTTATAAGAAAATAGGTATGACAAAAATCTTTCCTAAATACGTGAGATTTTTGGAGACTTTGAAATTTGGGTTATTTTCTCATAAACATCAAATTCACATAGAAATCTTCTTTTTATTTATTTTACAATGGTCTAGCATCCAGACTCTATCTATTTTGCAGTCATTATACACCCATTCTCTTTCGTTTGTGCTGCGTGATAGTACTCTGTCGTGGCCAAGAGAAAAAAATATCGGTAAAAAAAAATAAAATAAAAAATAAGAAAAGAAGACGCAGATGGTGTGATACATATACTAAAAAATTTCGACAATCGACACGTATTTTACAATTTATTCATGGTACTTTTGTTAACATTATAACTTGCACAGCAAAAAAGTTGATGGATATTTTGAATTTTCTAAAGATACTACACATTTTTTTGTCTCTACAAATCACAAAAACTCTCTAAAAAACCATAACATTTGTATCTATAAGTCATTTTAACTCTCTGCAATACTCTCATAAAATCAATAGAATCTCTAGATTTCCAGATAATCTTCATGAGTCGCTCAAATAAAAAATCTATAAAAGTCTAAAGAATTCTTATTTGACTACCTTCCTTTAAATATCCTCATAACTAAAATTTAGGGTGGTAGTACTTATAACGAACAAAGTCTTGCAACAATAGAGTAAAATCATTAGGCTTACGTGTTTGTTGAAGAAGGTCCGTGCTCGAATTGCTTATAACATCCTCTGGATAACCATTATCAGTTTAGGACTGGTCTAACCTTGGAGTGTAGACTATCTTTGAGCTCCTTGAATTTGAACAATTATGTTTCCCTTTCCCTTGAATTTGCTTATAACATCGATCAAGCTTGATTTTTATACAACATTTGAATCAATCCCATTAACACCCCAGTCCTTGATCATCAGCTGTAACAACTTGCTTTCTTCGCATCTTACATTCGATAAATTTTGCAAATTGTATTTCAAGGTATTTCAAGCTTGAATGGAGAAATGTACATTTTGGCTTCGGGTGGCCGGAACACCGTGAAGTTTGGTGGGATGCATTTTTTCATGTTAAAAGGAATGAGCATTATCAAGTAGTCCTTTTCGACATTCAGTGGTTGGTTTAAAGATGTGATGACGATATAAAAAATTTCCTCCTGATTCCACCAAAAAATAAATACAAAAAACACGAGTGACATATATTATTCAGTGGGATCACTCCGCCGAGTTTATTTACTCAAAGAAGTGAAAAAGAACCTAATTTCAGGGATTCACTTTGATAATTCAGTATCTCGCACTTAAAGCCAAAATTCACATAAATAAAAACACAGGAAGAGGGTGGAAAACAAATCTCTCTTGTTCCGGAATATATGTACTGAAGGTGCCCCGATCAGAAAAAAACCTTTATGTTTCGCTAGTAACATATGGCAGTTACTATATGTATCTTGTACGTCGGTCCAATCAACAACTCGATTTTCTGAAACACCCCAAATTCGAACTTTCCCGTCATTAGATTCACTAATAAGTATGCATCATTTACCTGTATCTATACATATCCTGCAAACATACACCTAAGCATCAATGAAGCATGTAACTGTTAAGAATGGTGGATAAACAGAGGCATGAATAAACGTGGAAAAAAATATTTACCTCTTTAAGTTGCAGAAGTTGATATGTGCATATAGTATTAATCTTTTACTTTCTGTTGGTATTTCTAAATTGTTACGGAATATCATAATAGTGTACTGTATCCATTATGAAGTAAAAAGTGAATTGCACTCTAACATTCCAATATAGGAAAAATCTTCCAGCTTGAAAGAATAAGAAACCTTGAAAAAAATGAAATCAATCAAAAGTTCAGAACAAAAAAATCAAAAACTGGTACAATTTGAAACTTGTAGAGAATTTCGTACCTTTGAAGTGCACATCTTGAAGAGCTCTCCTGAGCATTTCGTACCTTTCACCGTCTACCTAGATCTTGCATATGCCCGTCTCCCAGGTAATACTACAATCTTGTTGCACCCACCATCAATTGCTCTTTAGCAACTTAAGGACATATAAAACTGATATTCCTGTATTTCCTGCAAGCATTTTGATCTCAATTATTCTAGTTAAGTTGAACATTCCAATTCAAATAAGTTGCCCAAAGACATAAAAGTTAGCAGGGTTTCAGTAAATAAATCGACCAAAGGAAGTTCAAAGATGCTGACTAAACAATCTTTACAAAATTAAAACATACGGTACCTTATCAGGTTCTTTTCTCACCTTTAGCTTGATGAAGCATAAAAGATGCTTTTGATTCACGCAAGCTTTAACGAAGTATGTGTACCAACCTTTCTACTATTCTTAAAATCATAATGACGTGCACTTTTACATGTAAATGAGTACATATAAAGAAAATATAGAATATGGACAAATAATTGAAGAAGTGAAAAATCAGGATAAGACCACCCTTCTCTGCAATATGAAAAATGCCAACATATTAAACTATGATGTTAGCATTTCTGGATTATATACACGGGGTCATGGAAAAGAAACTTTACCAAATTTTAGTTCTACATCTACCCACTGCTTCTTCTTTTTTCTTGAGACTTTTGCATGAACAGCGAACACGGGGTCATGGAAAAGAAACTTTACCAAATTTTAGTTCTACATCTACCCACTGCCTCTTCTTTTTTCTCGAGACTTTTGCATGAACAGCGAGAACATGTTGGTAGTACACCATTCTCGAACAACATGAAATCGTATATCAAACATGTTAGAATTAAAAATAGATTTCTTACTTAAAATTAATTTTGTTATTTAATACGGAGTATATCTTAAAGGGATCTAGGGTCACTAGTCCAAACTTGGGGTGGAAAAATTAAAGCCATTCATTTTCACTTATTAGTGAATGAGAAACCTTTGGTTTGTCCCATATTGGGCAAACCAAGGAGGAAGTTTATCCTTATTACACAAACGTTCTATATAAGGAAAAAAAAACTAGTGGATTGGATATGGATTTAGGAAATGGACTAGTGGGCAAATGCACACATGTGCACCGCGGGCCGCGGGCTTGCGGAGCTTGCGTGTGCTTTTGCGCGAGCCTTGCGTGTGCCTGCGAGTGCATACGTGTACCCATCAAAGATCCAACGGTTTTATATTTTAATTCTATACATTAAATATTTGACTGTTTTGTATTTATAAAATTAAACAGATTTAACAAACAAAATTTTTTAATTAAATATCTCGAATTTAATATGTTGAATTAAATGAATTTTTGCCGTTTGAAAAATCAACAATCTTCTTCTTCTTTAAAAGAAAAACAAAAATCAGATTTTCACTAACCTCAGTCGCAGCCACTGACCTGACGACTTTTCCCTCTTCTTGCTTTGTATGCGCACTAGTTTATTTTTTCATCTTCTTCTACTGTTAAGTTCACAACGGGCCAACGAGTTTTGCTAACTGGGTTGGTATCAGGTGGTTTTATCCTGGATTCGATTTGTCATCTCTAAAGGTATATCAATACCTTTCTAAAGGTGTACCTGACAAATATCGAGTTAAGGGCAGTCTGTTGAACAGGCGACTCCATCTTTCTGTGCTTGTGTGATTGTCTGAAGTGTGTTATCTGTTCTAACCCTTATCTATTTTCAAGCTTCTGTTTGGTTTGTTCACTGTTACAGGAATATTCTCCAACATTCTTAACTCGATATTTGCTTAATTTCAAAATTTTACTTCTGTAACAATGGTGAAGACTGATGTTGACAGACCTCAGAAATTTTCTAGAAAGGACTTCAAGAGATGGCAGTCAAAAATGTTATTTTTCCTGAGTTTCCACATGCTAGATGATATGGTTCTGAAGCCGTTTGATGAGTCTCTGAATGAACCTGAAAAATTACAGGACTTAGAAAGTTGGAAGAGAAGTAATTATATGGCCAAAAATCATATCTTAAACTGCCTAGAAGATGTTTTATATGATTTTTACAATGCTAAGGATAATTTCAATGCTTACAATTTATGGACTGCACTACAAGATAAATATGAAGCAGAAACAACAGGAAGTAAAAAATTCCTAGTTGCACATTTTCTGGAATATAAAATGGTGTATGATAAATCAGTGGTTGATCATTTTCTGGAGCTGCAAAAAATTATTAATGAAATAATTGCTGAAGGAATGGTTATTGACGAAACATTTCAAGTTTTTGCTGTTATTGAAAAGTTGCCAAATTCCTGGGCTGAATACAAGAGAAGACTAAGGCATGAAGCTGGTGAAATCTCCATGGTAGAATTGGGCAAGAATATCCAAGTTCAAGAATTGTTGTGTTCAAAGGACAAGAATGTTTCTTCTGCAAGAGACATGTCAAACAAAGCTCACGTTATCGAACACAAATTTGATAATCTAAGTTTGGACCACAACAAGCGCAAGCCTGGCCCGCAAAGAAAAGGTACCTTTCAAAACCAAAATCTGCTATTGGTAAAATTAAGGGAGCATGTTATGTTTGTGGTGTGTTTGGCCATATGGCAATTCATTGTAGAAAACGCAAAGATACGAATTTTAAGAAAACAAATGTAAAAATTTAGTTGAAAGTAGTAAAAATGAGTTTTCTGGCACGTTGTCTGAGGTTAACTTAGTTACCAATGTGAGAGACTGGTGGGTAGACTCTGAGCTACCAAACATGTCTGCGGAAGTAAAGACATGTTCACCTCCTATCAGACGGTAGGAGAAGGAGAAAAACTCTATATGGGTAATTCATCTGCAGCACAGGTTGCAGGAAAAGGAAAAATTTCGCTGAAGCTCTCTTCTGGGAAAATCCTCACATTGAATGAAGTTTTACATGTACCAGACATCTGCAAGAATCTCGTTTCAAGTGGTGTGCTAGATGATAAGGTCTTTAAGATTGTCTTTGAGTCTGGGAAAGTGACTATCACTAAGGGAAAGGATTTTGTGGGAAAGGGCTATAAGGATGAAGGCCTATACCAATTATCTGTAACCTCTGTTGAAGTTAACAAAGTTGATTCTTCTTATGTTGTTGTCTCATTGAATATCTGGCATGGTAGACTTGGTCATGTAAATTATAATTCAATGAACAAATTGGCAAACTATGGCTGCATTCCACAATTAAATTTGGAATATGAACATAAATGTGAAGTTTGTGTAGAATCAAAATATGCAAAGAAGCCCTTTAAGAAAAATGTCCACAGAAATTCTAATCCCTTAGAGTTAATTCACTCAGACTTAGTTGATATGAAATCAATCCAAACCAGAGGTGGTAAAAATGGTTTGTCACTTTCATAGACTTGCTTAAAGGAAAAGATGATGCTTTAGAAGCATTTAAATTATATAAATTAGAAGTAGAAAACCAATTGAACACCACAATTAAAACCATTAGATATGACCGTGGAGGTGAATATGTAATCCCTATAGGAGACTTTTGTGCACAACATAGCATTATTCATGAGTTAACTCCTCCTTATTCACCACAATCTAATGGAGTGGCTGAACGGAAAAACCGAACCCTTAAGGAGATGATGAATGCCATGTTAATCAGTTCAGGACTACCGGCGAACTTGTGGGGGGAGGCCGTCCTCTCAGCTTGCTATATCCTGAACAGAGTGCCTCTTAAAGGATTAGTCAAATCACCGTATGAATTATGGAAAGGCAAACAACCCTCTTATGGATACCTCAAAGTGTGGGGGTGTTTAGCCAAGGTCTATATTCCTCCACCTAAGAGGACTAAAATAGGACCTAAAACAGTTGATTGTGTCTTCATAGGATATCCCGAACACACTACTGCTTATAGGTTTATGGTTGTGAGTTCTGAAAACTCAGAAATTGGTGTGAACACCATTATGGAATCTAGGGACGCTACATTTTTTGAAAATGTGTTTCCGTTGAAATTTGAATCTCGCATGATATGTGATGATCCCCTAGATGTCCCTTCTTCTAGCCATATTTTACCAATAGAAGAAGATAAACCTGTTTATGAACCTAGAAGAGGCAAAAGACTTAGAATAGAAAAATCTTTTGGGCCAGACTTCATAACCTGTTTAGTTGAAACTGATCCACAAACCTATAAAGAGGCCATGATTTCGTCTGAACCTCCATGGTGGAAAGAATCCACTATTAGCGAGATGGATTCTATTGTTCAGAATGAAACCTGGGAGATAGTAGATTTACCTCCAGGGTGCAAACCCATAGGCTGTAAATGGATCTTCAAGAGAAAACGTAAGGTAGATGGAACTGTGGAAAAGTATAAAGCTAGAATAGTAGCTAAGGGCTATAAACAAATAGAAGGTGTAGATTTCTTTGACACTTATTCACCTGTCACTAGAATTACTTCCATTAGGATGCTAATTGCAATCGCTGCAATTCATAACCTAGAAATACATCAAATGGATGTAAAAACTGCGTTCCTAAATGGTGAATTAGATGTAGAAATTTATATGGACCAACCCGAAGGCTTTTTAGTGAAGGGTTATGAAAACAAAGTGTGTAGACTTAAAAAGTCTTTATATGGCTTGAAACAAGCACCGAAACAATGGCATGAAAAATTTGATCATGTAATGTTCTCAAGTGGATTTAAAATAAATGAAGGTAACAAATGTGTGTACAATAAATCTATAAATGATGCCTGTGTGATTGTATGCTTGTATGTTCATGATATGCTTATACTCGGTACAACCTTAGAAATCATTAATTCCACTAAGAACATGTTGAGTGAGAACTTCCACATGAAAGACTTAGGTCCTGCTGATGTAATCCTAGGGATGAAAATTAGAAAGGAGTCTAATGGATTCAGTCTTAGTCAATCTCATTATGTTGAATCAGTTCTTAAGAAATTTAACCAGTTTGATAGTAAACCAGCAAGTACTCCATTAGACCCTTCTTGCAAACTCAAGAAAAACAAAGGCAATGGAGTCTCGCAACTTGAATATTCACGTGTCATAGGAAGTCTAATGTATTTAATGAACTGCACAAGACCAGACATTGCCTATGCTGTGAGTAGACTAAGTAGGTATACCTGTAATCCAGGGCATGAGCATTGGGATGCACTTTTCAGAGTGTTGAGGTATCTTAAATACACTTTAAACTACCGTTTGAGTTATGAAAGACACCCCGCTGTTCTTGAAGGATACTGTGATGCAAACTGGATAGCAGACTCAGAGGAGTCTAAGTCTACGAGTGGATACGTATTCACTCTAGGATGTGGATCAGTGTCTTGGAAGAGTTCCAAACAGACCTGTATCGCTCGATCCACTATGGAATCCGAGTTTATTGCGTTAGATAAAGCAGGAGAGGAAGCCGCTTGGCTAAGATATTTTTTAGAAGACATTCCTCTCTGGCATAGGCCTGTGCCAGCTATATCTATACATTGTGATAGTCAAGCTGCAATAGCTAATGCTAAAAACAACAACTATAACGAAAAATCTCTTCATATTGGGAGAAGACACAATTCTCTAAAACAACTAATCTCAACTGGCGTTATTTCTGTTGACTTTGTGAGGTCTAAGGAGAATATCGCGGACCCTTTGACGAAAGGCTTGTCCAAGGAGATAGTTAGTAATGCATCAAGGGGGATGGGACTTAAGCTCATAAATTAAAACTTGCCATGAAGGATACTCAACCTTGCTGACTGGAGATCCCAAGATCAAGGTTTTGAATGAGACAACTAATTTGTGGCGGGTAAAAATTAAACATTATCAGGGAATTATTTTCTCTGTCCCATCCCTATGGTGTAGACGTGATAGTGTGACTGCATGTGAGGATGACTTATAGTAAAGTCTTAATGAGTTCTATAGTTTCAGTTTAAGATTGAAATGGGGTGTAGCAGTTAACACTCTTGATAGAACTCACCTATCTGAATGAGGAAGTGGGTCGCTTCCTGTGAGAATTGAGCTGATTCTCTAGAGCATTCTGAGAAACGGGATATGTCCAGGGCCAAAACGGACACAACGGCGTGAACTTAACAGCACTCTTGAGAGATATCTCGCATAAGGAGCTATTGATGAATTACACCAAACCATGGCAGTTCAAGACATCGCGTTCACTGTCCATAAAGTAGTTCCGATACTTCTTACTAAGCAGAGGTTCAATTCCTTATGGACACCTATTGCTTAAGAGGTATTTCTCGTTTTCCGGTTTTCTGATTTATCGCTTTCTTCATTCATGTTGGGGATTGTTAGAATTAAAAATGGATTTCTTACTTAAAATTAATTTTGTTACTTAATATATCTAAAAGGTACTTAGGGTCACTAGTCCAAACTTGGGGTGGAAAAATTAAAGCCATCCATTTTCACTTCTTAGTGAATGAGAAACCTTTGGTTTGTCCCATATTGGGCAAACCAAGGAGAAAGTTTATCCTTATTACCACAAACGTTCTATATAAGGAAAAAGAACTAGTGGATTGGATATGGACTTAGGAAATGGACTAGTGGGCAAATGCACATATGTGCGGTGCTTCGCACCGAAGCACCGCGGGCCGCGGGCTTGCGGAGCTTGCGTGTGCTTTTGCGTGTGCTTTTGCGTGAGCCTTGGCGCGACCCTTGGTGCGAGCCTTGGCGTGACCATTGGTGTGAGCCTTGGCGTGATCTTGGCGCGACCATTGGTGCGACCATTGGTGCGACCCTTGGTGCGACCATTGGTGCGAGCCTTGGTGCGAGCCTTGGTGCGAGCCTTGGCGTGACCATTGGTGCGAGCCTTGGCGTGACCATTGACGTGACCATTGACGTGTGCCTTGCGAGTGCATACGTGTACCCATCAAAGATCCAACGGTTTTATATTTTAATTCTATACATTAAATATTTGACCGTTTTGTATTTATAAAATTAAATCAAATTTAATAAACAAAATCTTTTAATTAAATATCTCGAATTTAATATGTTGAATTAAATGAATTTTGACCGTTTGAAAAATCAACAGTCTTTTTCTTCTTTAAAAGAAAAACAAAAATCAGATTTTCACTAGCCCCAGTCGCAGCCACTGACCTGACGACTTTTCCCCTCTTCTTGCTTTGTATGCGCACTAGTTTATTTTTTCATCTTCTTCTACTGTTAAGTTCACAACGGGCCAACGAGTTTTGCTAACTGGGTTGGTATCAGGTGGTTTTATCCTGGATTCGATTTGTCATCTCTAAAGGTATAGCAACACCTTTCTAAAGGTATACCTGACAAATATCGAGTTAAGGGCAGTCTGTTGAACATGCGACTCCATCTCTTTGTGCTTGTGTGATTGTCTGAAATGTGTTATCTCTTCTAACCCTTATCTATTTTCAAGCTTCTATTTGGTTTGTTCACTGTTACAGGAATATTCTCCAACAAAACATTGTTTGTTAATACTGAAAATTTGAAATTCATTAGTTAGGGAACCTAACAGGACAATAGTAAAAAAAAAAAAAAAGAGATAAGAAGAAGTCAACTGACTTTTAAAGTAATAGGCTTCGGGGACTCGAGCAACAATATCTGCAAACAGGTCAGAATGCACTTCTAATTCATCTTATTGAGCTTCATTGCCGGTATTTCCAACTACACAATGTTCCCAACGTCACCTTCTTGGGATATTTCCGTAGTTTCAGAACTTCAGCAAACGGTGTTCCTTTCTTCCAATGGAAGAACTAAAATGTTACCTATTTAACGGTTTATAAATACGAGCCTTCATGACTACAAATCTATCAAAATGGATACTTCAAAAACGTCCTTCAATCAACATCAATGCAGTGAAATGGCTAAAACGAACACAACTACTAATCCTAATCTATATGGAATGATCATAAACAACTACAAAGTGACGACACCATCAATCTAATACATCCACGCAACAATGGTTCCATAAATGTAGAAATCCTATAATCGTACACATAGTAAATGCTACCTTGAGGTGATGCTTCCAATGAGGAGGCTTTAATTCACTATATGTGGTAGGTAAGACCTTACTGTCAGACTGGCTTTTTTTTGTTTCATCTGACTTGGGTCTGATGTGTTTTCCACGTTCTTGATCTTAACCTCTTGATTGATCAACTTCTTCACTGTTACACAAAATAAGATTAATCTAGAATAAAATCACCTCAATTTTCATGGATCGATGAGCTAATGCTCCCACTTGATGATGGTTATCAATGATTCCTACACTTGTTAACAATATGGATACAAGAACACAATCTAAAACAGGAAAAATGAATTAATATAGTATCAATCTTCAAAGGATTACAAAATAAGATATCATAATAAAGCGCAAAAGCAAACTTATTAGTCTAAATCCAGGTCCGGTTCTGGTCTCGTTGAGGGTGATATTCTTGACTCATTATCTTGCACACGATTACACCTAATGAGCTTGTATTTGTAAAAGTCAAAGGACCAATAACCTGATCTTATCCTTGTATACAGAAATGAACAATGATATAATTTTATTATTAGTTAAAGTACATTGCATAGTTAACGAATCATACATTCTGAAAATTTAAGGTAAAGCCAACTATTTATTTTGAAAATACTGGCAAAATATTGAAAGGTAATAAATGGTAATAATGAGCATTTATCGTATATTCGAATATTACTTTTTTGTTGGAGAAACTTTGGCGTATGCACCAAGTATCCTGCACACAAAAGAAGCAAAAAGATAATGTTTAATTATAGCTTATACTATTAATCATCAACCAAATGGAAAATTATAACATGCTATTCATGCAGAACTGATACAGGACATAAGCAAAAATTTAGAATCCCACATATTGAACAAATGCAGTTTGGCACATGATCCGACTCAAATTCTGTTAATCCTAAGCCATTTTTTTAACTTCACCGTGTTCCTAGTGATAGCTTATATATTTTATTCCTAATCGCATGATACTTTCCCGTTCCTCAAATTAGGTGGCTCTAATTTTGGATTTCCCAATACCTCAGGTACTGTCATGGCTCGGACAATAATAAGAGTCTTGAGTGCAAATATAATTTAATAGACTACGATATTATAACTTCTAAAAAAAGTTAATTTTTATTTTTTTGTTAAAACTATCTAGAGGTTTAAAAAATTGTTATACATACTAATTATAGTCGCAATTTTTATAATAATCAGTTAGAATTTATTTTATGTTATTTAGATTAGTTTATTCAGAAACTAACAAAATATTATTTAGGACATTTGGTACGAGTTTAATTTATAAATATAGGATATACGCATAAAATCCAAGTAAGAGCTAAACATGGTTAAAATAGGATAATCGGTCATTACTTAAGGTGAACAGGACTTGACTGGGCGGAAAAGGAAGTGGAGACTTTCTTTAATTGCTGATGGGATCAAGAGCAAACGGAAGTGAGCAATGGAAAAATCTGTACGGCAGAAAGAGAAGAATAGAAGGAGACCCACCAGGGGCACCACAGAAATCTTGTGAATGAATAAGCTTTGGAGAGAGAGGTTAGACCTGACAGTATATGAGATCGAGAACAAAAGAAATAAGGTGAAAAGGGGAGAACATCTGTTGTTGTATTAGACGGAGAAGGGAGTTGGCTAGACTTTTTCCTTGGAGTTGAAAACATAAATAAAACAGAGATTAAGAAGAGGACGTGGAAGAATAGTAAAGTGGAGGTGGATCTTTTATTATTTGTGGAGTTTGGAAAATGTAAAAAGGAGTTGAGAAGGAGACGTGGCAGAAAAGTAGTCCCAGTAATGTAAAACAAGTATCTTAACTTTTACTCCGTCCATCACCACAATCCACTTTTTTTCTTCTCCTTAGATTTTTTAATTTTTTCCCTGAGATAAATCAGATTAATTTTTCTTGTAATAGAAACAGATTTCCTACATCAACCTTGTGTCTTACCCTTTGTTTCGTAGGTTTAGATCCGAAATCGATTTCAAACTCTTCTTATGCTACAATTAGACCTCATCCAAAAAATTCTTAAATTAGCTCTTTAAAAGGTATAGCATCGATGAAACCTTTAAAAACCGTTTTTCCTTTCATTAACCGGCCGATTATTTAAAAAAACATCATCTAGAATGATATTCATCTCACCAAATGGGAGATGAAATATTTTGCTTCATGCCAAAATATTTCCCTAAATCAACATAGGGTAACAACGCCATATTACTTATGAGCTGAATAAATTACAGGAAGAAACCCTGAAGCTTGTACCAAGGTTATCATCGCATCGATTTTGTACCCAACGACCAAAAACTCGTCTTCTGGTGGTTTAGTTTCGGGTTCACAATCGCATGATTGTACACAAATCATAAAAGTGTTAAATAAATAAACAAACACGATAAATAAACTAATAATGAATTATACATTTTTAGATTTAAATTATTATATATGCTCGACACACCCTTGCATCACATGAAGATTCGTAACAAAATAAGACTGACCTATCTCTTGGATCACCCCAAGGTCGACCATTCTCCTTCTCAGACAAAAAAAATCATAACTTCAATAACTTATTTTATTGTAGACGGAGGTGGTTTCTTCTCTTTGCATTTCAATTTTGGTTCATGGGGAGCAACCGATGGACCAATGTTTGTTTCAACATTATTTTCTTCCTCCTCTTCTTCACTCTCTTGATGTTATGGTTGATGAATTATAAATTCACATTCTCTCTCTTTTATCTTGGTCTACCAGTGACAAGTGCACCTTCATTTCTTCAGCTCGAAGCCAATAGAATCTTGTTACGAGAGATTAGAGTCTATCATGTTTTGGTGTTACTTCTTGGATACTCCCCTGTTTCTCTTTGGTCGATTCTTAAAACATGTTAAGAACTATGCTTAATATATATAATAAACATCAAAAATTTACAAGGAAATTTTTGTAGAACCCTAGAACTACTTACGGTTAGGATCATGTTTACAACCTAGTCGTAATACAACAAATTGAACTTTTTTGGAATTCCAGATCCACCTATAGCTAGGAACCAAGCCTTCTAACTAGCCATAAAATTCTTACGGCTAGGAATTAATCATATCTACGGCCAGGAAGCACTTTTTACGACTAAAAAAAGTGTGATAATTTTTTTTTTTCAGACTTACTTACAACTAAGAATTTATGATTTTCCATTCGTAAGAACAACATATTACTAGCATATGGCTAAAAAATTATTAACTTCTAACCGCATTAAGATTAAAAAAATATGAACTCCTAGTCGTGATCTAGCTAGTGTTTACCGTTAGGAGTTTATCTTTTCATAATCTTAGTTAGTTTCTGAAACTAAAATTGAATCTTAATTTTATCAAATCTAACCTATTTAAGCAATCAAAAGCAATAAAAAAAGGTGGATTTTTCGATTTTTACATAATAAAAGTCATTTCTAGAGGATTAATTTCTTGATGGTTCAATTATTTTTTTTCTTAAGGGTTCATCATCATCATCACTTGGTGGTGGATTATTTGCATGTAATTTTAAATTCGGATTCTCAATGTTACTTTTACTAGTACTCTTCGTCCGGCCAATCGTTTTTTTATAGAAAACTTAATCGGTGATCAATAATTTCAAGAAAATCGACAGATTAAAAAAGAAAAAAAAAAGGGAGAAAAATAAACAACTAAGGAAGAACAAGGAGTAGGAAAGGGAAGTTTAGATTTATAGATTTTGTTTTTTTTTGTTTATAAATTAGCTATTAGATTTAAATTTAGTTGTGGAAGGATAATATGGTAAAAAATATTAATCAAAAGGTAATTTAAACATAATATCTATTAAGTAATCTTTTATACAAAATTCCAGATATTATAATCCTAGATGAGCCCTCCGTGAAAAAAGAGGAGCCTCAAAAATAGTCTTCATAATAAATAAGATTTTCCCATGCATGTCATACCAGTTGCCGTATTTTTCTAGTGGTTGGGTCTTCTAAACATAGAGGGGAAATCCACTAGTGACAAGTGAGATCTCTCAAACCAGGAAAAGGATGAGAATACTGTGACGTTTTAATGTCTAAGAAGTTGATACTGCTTTCTTGAGGTTTCCTCCGTATGCAACTTTCGTATTTAACAAGTATATATGCAAGGTCCACCCACCAGTCGCCCTTGCAAACAGAATAAAACCATTTATGGATAAATTCATGTTTCTTTACCAGTCGGCTTTTACCCTTCAAAGGCATATATCATATAAGGGAAAATTGGAAATATATCATGGATTTGAATTATCAGTTGAGGATCTATCCCATAACGCTAGAAATTAAGGGATATGTCACAGCCGTCCATTTTATCCGTTAATTGGTCAAGATAGCACATGCGTGGCTTTACACATGCCATTTTCAGACAATTCTGCCCTTGTCATTTTCGGATAGATGGTCTAGATGTGTGGTCCGGATGAGCACCGAGTCAACTCACTGGATCGCCGACGCAACTCACCAGAATAACAGACGGAGATCTTCATCTTCTCCGGCAACATGATCTTCTCCGACGACTTCAATCTTCAACCAAAATCAAACATATGAGAAATGTAATTGGGCTAATACCCACCTCATTTGTGTATTCACTTTCCCCAAATAGGTACCAGAACGCCGTCAATCATGCCGCACAGTGTTCTTGGTCTTGATCTCCGGTGATTTCACAATCTCTTCATCTGGGCTTCGATTCTTCTTCCAAATACCATCAGTAGATTCCTTAAGAGTCTTCTTAACCTTTCTATATGCTTCAATCACCTTCAGAACTTCATTTGATTCTCACAGGACCTATTTTTGTTGAGACAAGAATTTTCTTCTTTTCTATCTCGACCTTGTTCTCAATAACTCAACTCTGCACTCGAACAATACCCAACAGAAATTTCTCTGCCTGCAATATCTTCTTTGAACCATCACATACTCGACCATCATCTTCTTTTTCATTCATAGTTCACTCATCTTCGTCTTCTCTTTCTGTTATTCTAACTGAAACAACCAAAACATCGAACCCATTTGCTCTTACAAATCTCTCTCGAAAATGATAAGGGCATAACTGTCCGAAAATGGCATGTGTAAAGCCACACATGTGCTATCTTAACCATTTAACAGATAAAATGGACGACCGGGACATATCCCTTAATTTCTAGCATTATGGGACAGATCCCCAATTGATAATTCAAAACCGGGATATATTTTTCCAATTTTTCCATCATATAATGTTATTGCACATAAATACATATTGTGAGAATTAGTAAAAATAAAAATGGATACGTGGGTTTAAAAATGGATATATCAAAAGCCTTCGACAAGATCGAATGAGAGTTCCTAATAAATTATATGAAAAAGCTTGGGTTTTGCTACGATTGGATTGAGTTAATCAAACAAAGTATATGAACTACTACTTATGCGGTTCTTATAAATGACTCTCATATCCCTTTATTTGAATCTCCTAAGGGTCTGCGTCTAGGTGACCCATTTTTTTCGTTATCTTTTTATACTTTTACATGAAAGGATTATCTAGGATGCTTCGGGATACGGAGGATAAAGGCTTATTCATAGGATTAAGGTATTAAAAACTACTCCTTCCATAGATCATCTGCTCTTTGTGGACGATTACCTAATTTTACGAAGGAAACTAAAAATCTAAAAAAGAATGCAGAAACTTATATAAATCTTAGACAACTTCACTAAAGCTCTTGGGCAACCCATTAACTACAACAAATCGGGACCTTTTTTTTACAAAAAGGTTAAAAATAAAATGGGAAAAATTAGACTTAAAGAAAAATACTTAGGGTCCCTTTGTTCACCCATCGGTCTAAAAAAGAATATTTTGAACCTCTAGTCGAGAAACTAAAAACTAGACTCATTGGTTGGAGGAGTAAACAACTGTCTCCGAAAGAGAAATCAATGATGATTAAAACTTGTGTCGGCTCTCTTTTAACATACCATATGACATGTTTTATCACCCCAAAATCTGATACCAAGAAAATGGATGCCCTTCTGGTGGGGGCATGGAGAGGATAACCAAAGAGGTTTTTGTATCAAGTCCCGGTATTCTATTTGTAGATAAAAAGAGGTAATGCTCAAAAGAAGCTAAACGCTTTAAAGGAGAATTCGAAGGTGTGGAACAAAGAAGTCTTTGGTTGCATTGATAGGGTCATAGATACGGCTCTTACCAAGTTAAAAGATTTGGACGATCTAGATGATGGGAGGGGTCTCACCGTAGATGAAGAAGACTTGCTTGTGACGGCTCAGGTGGATTTCGAGTTGGCTCATCGGCGACAAAGCGTAATGTTGAGACAAAAATCTAGAATTAGATACTTTAGAGATGGAGACCGCAACACAAGACATTTTCATCGAGTAGTGAAGGGTCATAGAGCTTCAAACAACATCAACAACTTCGTATTAATGGTCGATGGACCGGAAACAAAGAAGAAATTAAGATGGGCATCGTAAATTATTTTGAGTTCGCGTTTAAGGAGACATCAAACATTCGTCCAAGGATCAAAAATATGTGTCTTAAGAAGATTGATGAGAAAGCTCGCTTTTGGTTGGAGAGGTCTTTTAGTGAAGAGGAAGTGAAAAACGCAATTAAAAGCTTGGGAATAAACCGTGCTCCGGGTCCGGATGGATATCCTATGTAGTTTTTTATTGTTTGTTGGGACTTTCTAAAAGAAGATTTGATAAAGGTTTTTAAAGAATTTCATGACCACAATGTTCTTCACGCGTCTTTAAAAAACAATTTTATTGTTCTCATTCCAAAGAAGGTGAGCGTAGAGGAAGTTAAATATTTCCGGCCTATTAGCCTTATTGGGAGTGTGTACAAAATCATCTCCAAGGTCTTGGCGGAACGACTAAAGGTATATCTTCCTTCTCTAATTTATTCGTCCCAATCTAGTTTTATTAAAGGTAAACAAATCCTTGATGGTGTGTTGATAGCAAATGAATGCGTGGATTCTAGACTCCGTCAAAAATTACCGGGATTGGTTTGCAAGCTCGATTTTGAGAAGGCTTTTGATAACGTAAATTGGAACTTTTTAAATGAAGTCTATTCAACATGGGGTTTGGTGGTGTTTGGAGGGCTTGGATTAGAAATTGTTTAACTTTCTCCAAATTTTCGGTTCTCATTAATGGTTCGTCCTACGGCTATTTTGGAAGTGAAAAGGGACTTCATCAAGGAGACCCACTCTCTCCCTTTCTCTTTACAATTGTGGGTGAAGTTTTAAGTTGTATGTTGAGTAAAGATCAAGACCTTGATCAAATTTCGGGGTTCTCGGTAAAGGTAGGAGGAACAAAAATAAATCATTTGCAATTTGCCGATGATACTATTGTCTTTCTCGATGAGAAGGAGGAACAAGTTGATACCCTTCGTTACCTTCTTCTTTGCTTTGAGTTAACTTCGGGCTTGAAGATTAATTTCTCCAAGAGTAGTTTGTATGGAGTCGCGGTGGAAGAGGGTGTTGAAAATTATGCAAACATGTTGGGATGCAAATACGCAAGCTTTCCTAGTATCTACCTTGGTCTTCCGTTGGGCGACAAAGTAGGAGGTTCACAAAAATGGGAGAAAACGCTTGATATTTATGCGAAAAGGATTACTTCTTGGAGCGGAAAATCAATAGAAAAAGGCGGTAAGTTAACTCTCGTTAAAAGTATTTTAGTGAGCTTACCAATTTACTACATCTCTCTTTTTCTTGCTCCATGCGTCATAACTAAGAAAATTGATAAAGTGGTGAGGAAATTTTTATGAGATGATGATCAAAATATTAAAAGAATCTACAATATTGGTTGGACTATGGTGTCAAAACCGAAGGAAAAAGAAGGGCTTGGTATTAGTAGAACTAAACAGGTGAATTCGGCTTTGCTAAAAAAATGGTGGTGGCGGTTTGGCTTAGAGAAAGATGCGTTGTAGAGGAAGATAATAGTCGAAAAATTTGGTGAAACTTTTACCGGTTGGGAAACACTCCAACCCAAATGTTCAAAAGGAGGTAGTCTTTTGTATAAAATTTATAAAGAGCTAGAAGATTTCAAAAAACATACTAAATCCAAGGTTAGCGCGGGCAAGGAAACTAGATTTTGGGAAGATGTTTGGATTGGTGAAGGAAGATTATGTGACATGTTTCCGTCGGCCTATGAAGTCTCAGGGACCAAGGAGCTTGTGGTGTCCCGTATGTACGATGTAGTAGATGGCGGTATAAGGTGGAAGTTTATGGCTAGACAAAGATACTCTCAAACCATCTCAAATGAAGTATCAACTATATCAAATCTCTCTTCTTTCTCTATTCAAGAAGGTGCTTCGGATAGTCGAATTTGGGATGGAAATGACAATGGTCAATATACATTTAAAGATGGTATTAAGAACGAAGAGGAACAAGATGAGCCAATTTTTACAATCGATGTTGTTTGGAGCCGTGATTACCCTTGCGAAATCGATTTCTTTCTTTGGCTTCTTTCTCATGACAGGGTAATGACAAAGGATAAGTTTCTAAGAAGGGGCATGGAGGTTTCTAGCCTTTGTTGCTTTTGTGGCGAAAACGATGAGACTAGCGCGCATCTCTTCTATGATTGTTGGAGGATCCGAAGGATTTGGGACTACTTTAATGAAGGGTCTAGGAGTAATTGGATTTATAACTCTAATGTTACTATAAACGTAAAATCTTGGAAATACAATTGGGGAGATGATCATCTTAGTCGAATTTGGAATAACATCCCGGTAGCAATTTGGTGGTGCATATAGAAGGAGCGTAATGCAAGAGTCTTCGAAAACAAAAGGAAAGGATTGGAAAGTATTATTAGAAACGTTAAACTTCAAGCTTTTTTTTTGGGACGAATCTAATACAAAAATGTTAGGTCTAACCGCAAATATGGTTATAGCTCTATGGGACTCCTTATTGCGGTCCCATTGATCTTGTGTTCTCCTTTTGGTTTTTTTTATTGTTTCCTTTTGTATTCATTGGGTTGAGGTACCCCCCTTAAGTACCTTCTCTTTTCAATGAATTTCTTTTTTGTCCGATCAAAAAAAAAAAAGGTAATGCTCAACACAACCATACCTAGAATCCTCGTCTGATATCCTTCTCAAAGCCATCTATCTAACCACCATCTAACTTCTCTGACAAAGTTGGTCACCATACAAATCCATGGTATGGTTTATACAAAACTAGCTAGAATGGGTATTGGTTTAATATTTGTTAATAAAATGGGATGAATACAGAGGACACATGGTTCAACTGCAATACTACGAACTTGGAAGAAGACGTTACTATATCTGTCATAGCTGCTCTTATTTTGGTGAAACTGAAAGGTCTCAGGGACATTTCGATAGAAGTTGGAAAAGAAGACGGAAAAAGAAAATGAGAAACTTTACCTCAGTTTTTGCTGATTCTATCCTATAAAACTTTAAAAACTTGTTTACTTATTTTACAAGCTTGAAATGTAATGAACTAAGAATTATTTTATGCCAAGACTCTTAGGCTAACTAATATGGTGTTTCAATTCAAGATTCAACTACACTTCCACATCAGATTGAATCAATTACTATCCACTATGGTGATTCAAGTATTGCGCCCAACGGTTGGGTGTAAATAAATAAATCGTTAGATTTTGACTTATATAATTAAATTTGACGGTTCAAGATTAATGTGCCCAACCATTCGGAACAAGTACATGAGTCGTTAGATTTTAACTCATTAAACTAAATATAATAGTTTATATTTGATGCGTCCAATAATTAGACGTAAAAAGTGATTTTTCCTTGCCCCAAACCATTGGACGCAACAAACTTGATTTAACTTCTCTCCAGCAAAGTCTTGAACACCATTTTAAATCATGGGAGTAGACCATGGTTTTCCCATCTTAAATCTTGAATACCTTTATCTTGCTGTTCCGGGTGGGGTAGAGAGGACTTTCATGCATCATTTACCTTTGTTTATAAATTACTAGAGTTTTGTTAACTTTCATCCAGGATACATATTAATGACTATTAAAATGATATATTTTTACATAGAATTTTATTCTTTAAATATCTTAAAGATATAGTTCTCTATAATCTAGGAAGTATAACTCCCAATACTACCCTTACCATTATATAGATAACATATTCATAACATAAAATAAAAAATCAAGGTGACCATTCTTCTCATACAAAAACTCCTCCCATATTATCCTTTATAAATAAAAACTTTTTGAATTAAAAATGAAATAAAAAATCCATTTCCTTTAATATTGGTTAAATTTAGTTTTTACCATTTTTTAAAATGTCATCCTTACCTTTTCTTTCTCTTCTTTCTCATTTCATCCTTACCCTTTTTTCTTCTTTTCTTCTTTTCTTTTTCTTTTTCTTTTTCTTCCTCCTCCTCCCTACCACTATCACCAGCAGCAACAGTAGCTCCTCCGCCACCATCACCAGCAGCAACAGTAGCTCCTCCGCCACAACAACACCTTCGTCTCCTTCACCAACACCTTTTTTTTTTACTTTTATGTTCACCAATAATAAATTTTGTCACCCATATCTGCCACTAACAGCACCTCCGTCTCCTCCACCAACACCACCAGTACCTCCTTCTCTTTCGATGTCCAGATCCGCCACCAACAACATCTCCTCCTTCCCCATCGCTTCCTCCTCGTTATTTTTTATCCTCCACCACTACATGTCCAGATCCACCACCAACAACACCTCTTCCTCCTCCTTCTATCCTCTACAAACATCACCAACACCTCCAGATCATCATCGTCGAAATCATCATCAAAAAATAATGATACATCATCATTGTCGAAATTAGGGTTTTTTGGTGGTGAAACGTCAGAAAAATGATGAAACCAAATTTGGTTTCATCAAATTTTACAAAAACTAAAACAACGTTGAAACCAGTGTTTGTGTTGGTGGAATGTCTGAAAAATGATGAATTTTTTTTTGGTTTCATCATTTTTTTTCATCTGGAATAAAATAAATGATGAAACCTTTTTTGGTTTCATCAGATTTTAGAAAAACTAAACAACGCTGAAACCAATTTTTGTGTTGGTGATAACAGTAAGTTTTATAGAAACCAAATTTGGTTTCATCTGATTTGTGCCTACTTTTTACCGTGAAATCAAAGTTTAATGGTGAAACAATACGTTTATGTTGAAACCAAATTTGGTTTCAACTAAATTTTTCCTAGTTTTTTCAATTTGATGCATTTGGTTTCTTCGTTGAAGTTGTGCTGGTGAATTTCATCTGATTTGTGCCTTTTTTGGTTTCATCAAATTTTAGAAAAACTAAACAACGCTGAAACCAATTTTTGTGTTGGTGAAAACAGTAAGCTTTATAGAAACCAAATTTGGTTTCATCTGATTTTTTCCTACTTTTTACCGTGAAACCAAAGTTCAATGGTGAAACAATACGTTTATGTTGAAACCAAATTTGGTTTCAACTAAAATTTTCCTAGTTTTTTCAATTTGGTGCATTTGGTTTCTTCGTTGAAGTTCTGTTGGTGAAATACAAATTTTATGTTGAAACCAAATTTGGTTTCATCATTTTTAGTTCAACTGCTGCCGAATCTTGCTCCATCTCAAGGCGTAAATGTTTGGTATGAAGCTACATCCTCGGAATATGTTGAAATATTACTGAAATCGGTAGGGCAGGATGAAATGATTATGGAACAAACTACTACTATTATTGAGGGATCAATATTAGTTGACGGATTGGGCGACTTAACAACTCAAATCGGTAGGCCATGGATTTGGATCTCTTTTGTTAAGTTTTTTGTTGATCTTTTTATATTTCTTTTTATCTTGTTTCTTCACCATTTTGAATGATGTTCAGTGATTTTGTTTCGATGTTAGGTTAGGTTGAAATTGTTAGAGAATAAAATAGAAATATCTGAGTTAATAGCAGAAGGAGGATGTGGGAAACTTAGTATATCTACTGATGATGATGAGCAACCGTTTGAGAATCACAAACTCAATTTTTGATTCTGATTCTTAATGTATTGGGTTGTGATGCAGATGATGATGACGAGGATGATGTTGATGACGATGACGATCATGATGATATGTATGAAGATTAAGATGATGTTGTTTCAAGAGATTTTTCTGATGATTTTGAAATTGGGGAACGATTGAAATTTTGGAAGTGGTTGAGAGGGAAATAATGTCGTTTCGAATTGAATTAGGGAGAAATAAATGAGAGTGAGCGGTTTAAGGGAGGGTAGTTTAGACAGTTGGGTTCAAATGAGTTTTTTGTGACAAATTTGTTTTGTTGGATTTTTTATTGTTGGATAGTGACACCTTTAGGGTTATAACCCACGGCATGTAATATCTAAAATATAATACTAACACCGGTAATGGTTGAGTAGGAGAATATTTTACATAATAACATGGAACACAATTTTAGTATAAATTAAATGACTTCTTATTTCAAAATTTTGTGCGGTAGCCAATCTAAGATAGATAGACGACGAACTACACTCTTGCCAAAGACAAAAACCTAAAGTCCACACGTGGTCCTGCATTTGGGTTAGACTTAGACGCATGGCATGTGGAAACAGCTTTTTCGGTTAATATTAACGTCCGTGAATAGGGCTGCACAGGAACCGACCCGAAAAACCGCACCCGCCCGAACCCAATAAAACCGCGGGTTTTTAAACCGAACCCGCCTACCACGGATTGGTATACGGTTTTGAAAATTCAAAACCCGGTCACCACGGGTCGGTTTACGGGTTTAGTATAGCACCCGCCCGAACCCGCCCGTATAACCCGATTACATTGAACCGTTGATTTAGATTTATAGATTTAATCCTAGCCATACATATAACATGAAAGTTACCTAAAGAAAACCTAGTTTTTTCAGACAAATCCGATTCTCTTCTCCGCCTCCTTCACTCTTCAGAGTTCAGACATGCGATTTGATTCTCTTCTCCGCTACTGCAAATCAAAATGATTCATTTCGCTTGATTCACTTCGCTTCTCTGTTAAGGTTAGTTGATTTAATTCTTTTACAGTCGCTTGATTGAGTCACTTCGCTTCTTCCACCCCCTTTCTCCTTATCGTTGTTCCTGCTGGGAAAAAGCTTTTTCCCATGTAGTCTAATCGTAGTAGTAATCTATCTTGGCTTTGTTTCTTCTGTTTTATGATTTATATTGGTTTACAAGCAATTTGAAAAACTGGGTTTTCAGTTAATCTATCATCCCTTGTTGTTTAGTTGGTGTGTAGCAGTATCATGGTAACAGTCACTCAAGAACTAAATATGGTTGCTAACAAATCCTAAAATTCACGGTCTATCGTTGTCGTATCACTAACTACTTACTGATGTTGGACTAATTTTTTTTAAGTGTTCGATTTAAGCATGTCCTCTTCCCAAGGACTAAGTTAGTCTTTCGTTTTTGAATGAAATCATGTTCATGTATTATTATTAGTTAGTTACTTGTAGTTCAGATGAGGAATTTTGTAACAGATATTCTGTACATTAACTTGTACTTCTAATTAATCTTAATTTAGCTGTATAACAAATGGGTTCCTTCTTTCACTGCTCAAAATCCACCTTTAGCTTCTGGTGATCGCCTTGAAAACCAGATCACTGCACCTGTTCTTGATTGAATAATCATGTAACTGATATCTCCAGAGGCTCTGAGAGATGGGAGCATTCAACTGGTTGCCCACATTTGGTAATAACATAGGATAGTATGAAACCAGAGACTGCATTCAACTGGTTGCCCACATTCAACTGGTTGTCCACACTTGTCTGTCACTTTTACTAAACTAAACTGGACTCATTCTGCTTGGATTTGGAATATTATCTCATACTTTTTCTCTTTTTAAGTACTTATTTGAGAACTAGTACAGTTTTTCCCACTGTAATATTGATCCTAAGACTGCACAATGTAATCATTACTTGAGAATTACTCATGGTAATACTGTAATATTGTTTTTTTTTCCTGTCTGAATTCCATGAATACATGTCTGTTTTTCCTCTTTTTTTTTCCTGTTTTTACTGTCTGTTTTTGCTGACTTTTGTTGTCTGATTTTTTTGTCTGCCTGTGCGGGTTAACCCGCAAAATAAACCGAACCCGCCCGACCCGCCTCTGGACGGGTTGGTATACGGTTTTGAATATCAAAACCCGCCTCTGGACGGGTTGGTATACGGTTTTAAATATCAAAATCCGCCTTTGGACGGGTTGGTAGTTAGTTTTACCCCAAATCCAACCCGCCTGCCCATTGTGCAGCCCTATCCGTGAACCTAACCCTATCATGCAAAAGACTCATATCTGGATTGGAAAGTCAGAAAGGGTGGGTCTTGTTCACCCAGGGTATACATAACTGTGGTTTGAAATGGATCCAGGGACCCACGTGGAGGTCCATAACTTTTTCCAGTTTAATCGTTGTTATGATTAACTGTGATGAATAAGAACTTTTCTTGATCAGAAGACAATGGCCCCATTATTATAAGCGTTAAATTATTTTTTCAAAAAACTCAGGGTAGTAATGAAAGTATATCTTTATTGATCATAATAAATTTATTTTAAACTAAATGTATTTTAATGCATTATTTTTCATATAAAATTATAAAACCGATGCATAAAATAATTATTTATTAATCTCTAATTTGTACAGGGATATAAGTTAATAAATTAATAAGAGCGTTCATAATGGGACGATCATAAGGATGATTAAAGATCAGTTTTGATCTTTACTCCGAAAAAATGAGGCGTAGTGGGTCGATCAAAAGTAGTGGATAGTCGAAGAAATCGATTGTAGCTGATGAAAAGTAGTCATTTTTCCCGACTAAACAGGTTATAGTCTAGCGGGCTCCTAGTGTACCGCTTGATGCTAAGCGGCGTCGTAGGAATTTGCCCAGAGCCAAGCGTTATTCTGGGACAACGCTCAGAAACATGAGCAGTAAGCTAGTAGTTTGCCTGATCAAGCGTTATTCTGGGGCTTCGTCTGATGAAACGGGGGTACTAGGATCATGCCCACACACAAGCGGGCTGCTGGAACACCGCTCAGTTGGAGCACATTGCTAGCATGCCGCCTACTATCTAGCGTGGTGCTAGCACTCCGCCTATACTTAAGCGAGGCGCTAAGACGCCGCTCGCTTCTAGGCGCGGCCCTAGGAGTCCGCCTGATTGAATTTTAACCGTTTTCTTACCATTGATCAACGACTATAATTTTTATTCTGATACACCTATAAATAAATGAATTTATATCTATCATTCCCATTTCAAATCCACATCTTTTACATTTCATAGAAAATTTTTAATCTCTCGTTTTCATATAATGTCGGGTTACGAAAATTTTAGGCTTAATGTAGAGAATTTTACCTTAGAGGAAGATTTATCCTTATGTCGAAACATAGTCTTACATTATCCAGCAAGGGGTCATGAACGTCGGATGAATGTTTCAATGAGCATGCAATGGTTAGAAGATATTCATGCTAACTTTTGTAATGAAACCGGTAACGCCAATAACTGGAACAGAGCATGCCTTTTTTTTTCGATATGTGGAAATCACAAGGGAAGTACTAAAATTTTCTTCTTTAACCGCTAAGGTGAATGGAAGAAGAATTAGGAATGAAACTGATGATGAAGTTGTTGCCAGATCTCTGGAGGAATGGAGTAGATGGAAACGTTCATATTTCAAGTATCAACCTCATTTCGAGATCCTAAGGGTGATGGAAGAATACAATCCTTTTGTGTTGATTATTCTTCGAAGATGTGAAGAACGTCGTCCCGGGCGTCATACGACCCGTTGAAGGTCTGATAATAGGTTTGCTTAAGTGTTTAAGTATAATCTATTCATTTATTATATTTCATCTCCTTTAATGTATGCCTTTTCGATTCAATGAAATGATGTTACAAAACAAATTTACTTCCGATTACAACCAAACTCTGAGAGAATATTTGAAAGTTAGAAAAAAATCTCAAAATCGGTTGAGAAAGTGAGCAGTTACTTCCGATTACATTTTGGAATTAATGAACTCGTAGCTTTCAAATTATGTAGAATGATGACAGTTTTCATTATATATGCTAATACGTATGTATTCCACATTCGTGCTGGTTGTTTGATGATTGCAAATTGATTTTGCAGTACCCCGAAGCCGCGTTCTACATCTTTTCGGCAACCCTCATGCATAGCAGAAAATTTATGTTTCTTCTGAGAATTTGGATGTTTAATCGTAGTCACAATAGTAGTTATCTCCGGGTATATTCCATCACCAAGATAATACCCCATATTGTACTGATTTCCGTTGACAATAAAGTTGACAGCCGGTGTTTTCCCATTGATTAGATTTTTAAAGATATAAGAACGGTTCATCACATTTATATCATTTTTAGAACCAGGAATACCAAAAAATGCATGCCAAAACCATAGATCTTACGACACCACTGCCTCCAGGATAATACTTTCACTACCTTTGTACGCAGTGTAAGCACTGGATTCAGCCGATGGGCATTTATCCCATTTCCAGTGCATGCAATCAACACTTCCAATCATCCCCGGAAATCCCCTTTCCTTGTTCTCAGCAAGAAGCAGTTCAACATCACGCTTAGTTGGTGTGCGCAAGTATTATTTCTCGTACAGATGGACTATCGTCTTTCAAAACCTACGAGTAGCTTCCAACACTGTGGTTTCTCCGATCTGTAAATGCTCATCTATTGTATCTGCCGCACATCCGTAAGCTAACATTCTTATTGCGGCAGTCACTTTTTGCTGAGGGGTTAATCCAAGAACACCACAAGCATCTCTTTTTTGAACAAAATAACTATTTACGGCCACGACATCACCCAAAATATGGTTGAATAATTCTCGACGCATTCTAAATCTTCTACAGAATACATTAGGAGGAAATGTAGGGTTTCTGCAAAAGTAATCTCTCCATAGAAGTTTGGCACCGGCATCACGTTGTCTTGGTATTTGGATACGTGTATGTGGCCAGTTCATACTTGAAACAATTAATCCCGCAGTGACTGCTTGGTTATTATGGCTCAATGCAAGTGAACTTTCGTCTGATGAGTAATAACTATTTTTATCATCATCACCTAGTGAAGAAGAAGAAGAAGAAGTAGGAGGAGGAGGAATAGAAGAAAAAGAACCATAGTACTGATTTTTATTTTGAGAGTATGCCATTTGCTTTTTGATGGTTGTATTTTTGGTTTGTATAATTGGAGAATCGAGTGTGTCAATTTATAGGAAAATTAAGATAAGATTTTGAGTTTTGAATTTACAATACACGGTTGGTATTTTAATGCAAAAACAGAGTTGAGGCAAGTGGGGTGAATAGACGCATCAGAGATATGAATTGTAGGTTGACAAGACAATACCAAATGACCAAAAAGACAAAGAAAATGCAAAATCAGAGTTCTGAATTGACAATACACGGTTGGTATTTTAATGCAAAAACAGAGTTGAGGCAAGTGGGATAAATAGACGCGCCAGAGATATGAATTGTAGGTTGACAAGACAATACCAAATGACCAAAAAGACAAAGGAAATGCAAAATCAGAGTTCTGAATTGACAATACACGGTTGGTATTTTAATGCAAAAACAGAGTTGAAGCAAGTCGGGTGGACATACTCGTCAGAGATAGGAAATGTCAGTTGACAAGACAAAACCAAATCACCAAAACGGCAAAGGATTTTTTTTTCAGAGTTTTGAATTGACGATAAAAAACTAATATAAAGTATAAAATAAACAATTATAATTGTAAGAAAAATAATTTGAAAAGACAATTCAAATATGACAAAAGAAACAGTTTTTTGTTCAAATAACAATTCAATGCTAAGGAATTACTACTCTTCTGTATCTTCATTTTCGGACACCGAGCGTGGGGGCATAAACGGAGGCAAAGATGATATGGAGTTATATTTATTTGATTGCATTGTTGATGAAGATCCCTGACCAGGGTGTTCCACATCGGTGGTGGCATATTATGAGCATAGGAGCCAAACCCAATGGGTGGTTGTTGTTGACGAAAATGGGAAAGATGGGAGTTCAACATGCCAACCTCATTTCGTAGACCCTGTATTTCTTCATTTTTTGCAACTAAAAAGTCCATCCTCTCCTTAGTTTCATTTAACGTAAATTTACGAAACTCTTGGGTAAAATCAGAAAACTCTTGAACTAAATCATAAGCCGCGACCTGTGATGGAAAAATGAAATCAAATTCTGAACCATCATTGTATACTAAAATCAAATTTACACTGTTTTGTTGTATACTTACGTATGGTAGCTGTTGTGGGGGAGGAATGAGTACATGTTCACGACGACGTTGGATGTTGTGTTTAATACGGTCACCAGCATAACCGTACGTTTCAACCTCCCAATCGACTTTCGTGGCATATTTATACAGGTTAGTCACATGTCGCCAATACTCGAAATACAGATCATAGTTCACGACACGTACAAACTCACTTGCAGGGAACAAACAGTTTTCGCTCTTCTCCTCAACCACGTCGTCACTGAAGTTGGAAATACAACTAGGCGGGTTGCTAGGAACGCCCCATCTTGGATTGTTCTGCCTCCAACACCGATCTCCAAGATACATGTTATTCTTTATCCAAGAAATTTACAATAAACAAATAAACAAATCAGTTAACCGAAATGCAAAGAAAATAAAAAACATTCCAGTGGAAATAAATTATAAACTCACGGTGCCTAGCCAACGGAATATTGCCCTTTTCTGTGAGAGCTCTACAGCTTTCCGTCCAATTTCAGAATCCAGCACAACGGTCACAGATTCCCACGGTTGCCAGGTCACATCGTCTACAGACAACTGATTCAGATCAGTCCTTGAACGAACAATGTCAATACCCTTCCCTCGGCTACACAACCACCTACGACATCTAGGCCATTCATGTTCACTGTCAGCCGAAGGGTTATTTGGCCGACAAATGCCAGATATTCGTACCCCCAAAACTACAATGTCATGAAAACCAATGGAATAAAAAACAATTTAATAGAATTATAAATAACACAGACAAATTTACCTCCAAAATTTGGAAGGGTCCGGCCAATGACTTTTGTCCCCTGCCAGATGCGGCGAGACCGGAATACAATTTAGAAAATGCAGGAGAACCCCAGTCATATTCATTAACTGCATTTAGATCTTCAAAAGCAGCTAACCATCCAGCATCAATATAGGTTTTTGCATTTGAAAAGAAGAACTGACCCAAAACATACATATAGAAGGCTCTGGCCACTTTATCATCAAGTATACTATTATTGTTAGCCGCAATCAAAGTTTGTTGATCAAAATATGTGCTCAAAAATTTAACAGTAATTGCATCTGAAACCCACTGGTACGGAATAACTTCTCTTTTACAGACCGCACTATCTTTAAGTTCAGGAAATATATGCTCTCGGACATATTCAAATTGGAACTTCCCTGAGTCATACGGAACAGGTTTCCCAATACCAATACTAATTCATGTCAGCATTCCCCAATCAAGGGGAGTGAACCCAAGCTCACCAAACGAGAAGTGAAAAGTTTTTGTCGTATCCCAAAAGCGCTCAACAATATAGTCAATAAGAGCATGGGATGAATCTACTATGGAAAGTAATCGGCCCCATCCTCCCCTGTCAATAATATATTTGACCCTAGGGGCATATTTAATAATACCTTGGTAGGCCTGAAGGACGAATTTGATGGAACCACGATGTGAAAACTTGAAATGGGCGTCGCTTGAATACGTTATATTGGTGGAGACGTGATCCTCAGTATCTTCCACTACTGTATAGTTTTCCAACCCTGGAACATCTACGGTTTCTTCTCCCATACGGTCATCTTCTGAATCCTCGACGATTTTAGTCTTCTTGGCCCTCTTCTTTCGGCCAACGAATCTAGAGGTTTTACTGCTCGACATCTGGACAAACAATTCATACCATATTGAAAATAAAGAGTAATCCCCACAATGAATAAAGATAAAAATCTACAATAATTAATAAATCAAGGAATCATAATTACAATAGTAATTATCTAATTACATAATCATATGTACCAACATACAAAAATCAAACATTGTTGAACAAAATTTATTATTAACAAAATACTTCAATATCAATGCCCCAATTGTACCAAATAACGTCAAAATTCCCCAATCGTAAATTCTTCCATAGACATAGCTTTTAAAACATAAACATTCCAAATTCTCAAATTTTTAATACAATCTAGTCAATTCATCAAAAAATTAACCACAGCCCAACTCAAATTAAACAACAACTTAATCAATTATATCTTCAATTCAACAAATTATCATCAATTTTTTATACCCAATTTACAACATTCATAAACCCTAAAAATTATCCCAATTCCATAATTACATTTTCTAAAACCTAATAATCTCAATTTCATAATCACATGTTTAATCATTCAACATATATAACCAATTTAACTAACAAAACATCATAATAAAACATACTCTACATTTTATTTACAAAACAAATATAATTTACAAAAAATAAAAAATAAAAATTACCTTGATTTCGCTTGGATGATTGAAAATACCTTGAGCGGAGTCTCAAAAACCTAGGCGGGACTTTGGGTTCTCGTTTGGGAAGTTTAGTGCTCAAGTTGGGTGGCGGAGATGGGTTTGAGTTGAAGATGGAAGTGGATACAGGATAAAAATTAGGGTTTTACGGTATAAAAACAAAGATAGAATGGGGCGGGCTGCTAGCAGCTCGCCTGGAATCCCAGGCGGTGCGCTAGGACACCGCCCGTCCCATTCTACTAACACACACATCTTGCACATGTGCCCATTCTTGTGCTGCTACAACTTCGCCCCACCAGGCGTGCTTCTGGGATTCCGCCCGTCTCTCTGGCGTGATCCTAGGATACCTTCTAAACACAGGCGTTACACTAGGATTCCGCCCCACATCAGGCGTTATGCTAGGAGACCGTCTCGAGCAAGCGTAATTCTAGGACTCCGCCCATCTTTCCAAACGCATCGCTAGGACACCGCCCCGTCCCAGGCGCATTGCTAGAGCACCGCTTGACTATAAACGACTGTTCTTGGGACGGACTAAAGACAAATTTTTTTAGTCTTTAGTCTTATAGTCTTATCGCATGACTGTGGATGCCCTAAGGGCAACTGTAACGGTGCGACTACCCTATCGACTAAAAACCAAATTTTGTTTGGTCTTTGGCTTAAAAACCACAGCGGTAGGGGAGCAAATTTTACTCGCACGCTCTTCTTGGTAGCCGTATGATACAGGGCGTTCTCTTAGTGGTCCGAATATAACACGGACGGTTAGCTATCCTAACGTATGTTGTATTGTCGTTCACTTAGAAGAGCGCGGAACTATACGCTCATCCGAATGAGCGCCAAATATAATGCGCTCAGTTAACAATACGTATGATTGAGCGTCTAGTTGGGTGGCCGTATTACGAGAGACGGCTTCATAGAAGGTCGTAATAATTGTTGCTTCTAGTTGGGTGGCCGTATCACGAGATACATTATCGATGAAAGACGCTTATCTATGAAACGGCCACCCAGTTGACCGTTTTAATGTTTTGGCAGTTGCTATAAGTGAGCGTATACAACTTGGCAGTGCACCTAATTGACCGTATGGAATCACGGCCACTTAGGAGACCGATGGTGAGAATCAAGCCTTGTATTTATTGCATTCAATACAGCTCCAGCCATGGGTACACCAAAATGCATTTCATAAAGAGCTGGAACATTTGGTACTAGTACCAACACTTGAAAATTTTAACCAACAAATCAACCAAGTATATAATGTAAATACATTTCCATATATATATAATCATTTTCATTATATACTTCCATTACATTTCTTGCTTACGTCTTGGTGCCTCTCAATTCGCTTACCACAAATTGTATTTAGGAGACCGTATGTCTATCCATACGGAAGCCGGAAGGGAGGGAGGGAGTTAGGAGACCGTATGGATAGGAGGGAGGGAGTTAGGAGACCGTAGGGATAGGAGGCTTCCTAAGAGACCGTATGGTTGTATTGCGGTTTCTAGTAACGCCGTATGAATCAGGCGACTCCCTAAATAAACGTATACATCCCATACGGTTTCCAGGAAGAACGTATATGGGTAGGAATTCTTCTATCACACCGTATGTTTTGGACGGCATTCTATAGAAGCGCGGAAGTGTGAAGCGTCGAGCCAGAACATCGTGTAGTGAAGCGCTACTGTAATGTTTCGTATCTTCAAGGGGCGTTGTTGCAGCTAACCGTATTATCAGGCGTATACTTAGCTGAGCGTAATACCAGACGCTTCTCTAGTGATACTTCTGATATAAATACGCTTCTCTAGCTGAACGTATTCGGCATACGCTATCTCACATGGCCGTGCGAGTATACTCAGAATTCAGAGAGAATTCACTCCGATAATGTAGCAAATCTGGAGTAAAACACAAATATGCTCTTCCGTTGCGGCTGCAAACTGACGAGTAAAGAGAAAATTTTCTCTTCTTTCTTTACTCTACTCACCCGTTGCAGTTGCTCTAAGACCCTATTAAAATACATCCATTTCCAAAAGAAAAAAACAGTATGCAAGGTTAATAAAATATACTGTACACGGAAACTGTCTATAAAGTAAAATTGAAGCTAACATCCTATTTGCTAGAATTATGTCGGAAATACAAATTTCACCTGCAACTCCGCAAGATAAGTCATTTTTCTTATACTGTAGGACAGTCTAGGACTTGGCCCAATACCAAGGAAGGCGAAAGTTGAAACAGTGCTAGGGATATAAGTGTACAAAAGGCTGTTATCATACGATTGTAAGGATAAAAATTGAAAACCTTTGAGATCTGACTTCTGAAAACTCAACTCTCGTTATAATGATAATTAATCCCAACCAAAAGGAATACGAAATTACAAACCACTCTCAGTAAACAGATAAAAGATAAAAATCACTAAATACTAATTAAATGGACAAAGTAGATTTACACAGTTGTAGTTCTAGACTTGAGCTAGCTAGAGTCTTAGCTAATTATGGAACGGGATAAGATCTGCTGTGACACATGCATTTATATGCCATTGGACATGTCTCTGCTTCCTCGAGTGATTCACAAACAAAACTCACCATCACTAATCTACATGGAGAACATGATCCACACGCGTGTGAACAATCCGGTAAACTTGACCCCGCAATTTGCAATGTATATGGCTTTGGACGTCTCATCACAGGCATTCCTTTTCTTTCTTGGCTACTGTAGACGTCTCGCTTAACCGTCATACCATCTTTCATTTCTTGATGTGTAAGGTCTTGATTAAGATGGCTATGATCTGTATAACATAAAGTAAATTACAAACTAATTAGTATAACTTAAAAAAAAAGTGAGTATCACCAAACCAATGATACATATGTCATTTTTATGAATGTAAAGAGACGTACGTGATCGTGACCGTCCAACCCGTCTAGCAGACATGATTGAAGGAGCAAGAATGAGAATGCTGAGAACCAACATAATAGAAAGTGAACAGAAAATCTTCATTGCTTTAGCTAGATAATTATTGTGGAGAAAGATTGTGAATATGGTTATTAGATAGAGAGAGAGGAGCAGTGGCTGTGGTGGTGCTGTAGTGATGTTGGAGAAAAGAAGAGAGAAAGATGTTATATACTTACAAGTGAAAGGCAAATAAAGATAGGGTCGGAATTGAAGGAAATCACAAGCTGAGATAAGTTTAGGGAAAATCACATGACTGAGAATGGAGAAGAGAAAGGATTCACAGGGTTGGGTTGTGATGATGAGTGAGAAACGAGGCTTTTGTGCTGTCGAGGCTATTGTGTTGCGTGTGATTTTTGTTAGGTTTCTTTTGAGATTCACGATGTTTTGGCGCTCGGAGTCAAAGAGAGAGGGAAATGAAGATTTTGAGATCTTATATTACGTGAAATTCTGACTTAAAATTGCCTTTGAATTTACTGCTCCAACTTTGAATTTTAGGCCCTTAGTTAAGTTTGCATTGACTTCGTTTTATTTGGCTCGTAACTTTATGTGACCTGCATAAATGGTTTCTCTGTCTCTCTCTTTGGGAAGTGGTTAAGTAGTTGTGTATGGTTATTTTCATGTGTCCGTTAGAATATGATAGGTTTGTATAGTGCAAACAACGCCTCTGGAATACGAGGATACAGATGGGGAGTATGCTTTTAGCAGCTTTATCCATGGTTCTATAAAATCTAATTACCTATGTCTAACCATTTATTTATAAAAAATAAATAATTAATTAAATTTAAAATATAATAATATCATGTGGTTCGATATGATTATATATATTTATTGTGATAAAATACTGAATATTGATTTATAATCTATTTATATTCACTATTAATGAGTAAGAAAATCCTATCTCCGTCTAAAGGGGACGGAGGGAACAGTCTTCCCCTTTTTCTTGTTTGTATTGCTGAAACAAAATCAACTAATCTCCTTCTATATTTTATGTAAGTTTGATCTTAATTTGTTATTTATGTTATTTTTGATTTTTTAAGTTTCTCGTACGTAATGGCTTGTTCATATACCTTTTATTTCGATTTCAACAAACGTTTCGAATGCATAATTGAAGACAATTTACTATGGCATGGTGCAAATTTTATATTTCTATGCAGATCGATGATTACCTGTTTCAAACATGATAATGATGTACTATATTATTCCACTTTCATAGGAAAATTTTAATCTTATTGAAGATGACAAGTTAAAGTGGTTGAATCAAAATTCAAATTTATCCCCTAAAATATCATCAATTTCTTATGTGAAAATTGTGTAGAAGATACTTATGTTGTATCATATTATCTAGTTTGTGTGATACTTACTATATCAATGAAATTAAGAGATTTAGTGGTTCACCAAAAAAAAAAAAAGTGTTTGTGATGCATAATATAAACCTATAAACTGTAATTATTATTATTTTTATCAAAGAGTATTATTGTTTTTTATCTTTTTTTCACTGTTTTTTTTATAATTAAAGGGTGAAAAATTAAGTTTCGATGAAAATTAACTCGTAGAATACGTCCTAATTAATGAAACTTAATAAAGATTTTTTTGACTCAAGAAAATATTAACTCAATCTATATTGGAGTTTGAAATGACTTGATATAATGTTATATATGAACCAAAAACTAGATCCCTAAAACTTATATAATATCGAGTTCATAGACATATGTTTATATTTTTATTAGTCTTATTTTAAAATATTGTTAGTGTAATCTGTACTATGTTCGTCTCTGAAAGACTGATATTTTATTGTTACACAACTCATAAGAAAATAAAGAGCGAGAATAACTTTTAAGTACCTTTTCCAATTATTCCCTTATATATAACAGTATAAAAAATCGAAAGGGATTAAATGATATTTGATACTCAGGTTTCGTCCAAAGTTAGCGTTTGGTCAACATTTGCCCAATTTAGTGGTTGGTACCTAGAATTCACGTAGACTTTCATTGACTATATGCTAAGTATAATTTTAGTAAATTTGTCATCTAACGTATTTATGTATTTAATGTTTTATCTGAACATTTACATCAAGATATTTGCACCCAAATAGTTCATATCTTATCTGATTTAGCTACCTTTATCAACATCATATCGCCGTCACGATGCAAACTTGGTCAGATCCCGTCAAGAACAAAAGCAGTACCATGATCATCTCCAAACTCGAAAAAAAATAGAAACCAAGAAACTATTTCTTTATCAAAATAAAACATGGATTCGTGTAGAACATCAATTTCAAGAACACCACCTGTACCACGAGTTTCGATCTCATGAAACTTAAAACTTAACATTTAGATATTTTCAGACGATAAGTATCCAAGGAAATATGTCGAAATTTATCTGCAGGTGGTAATCCATCAAAATCTAAAGAATCACATTGGAGACACTCTGTTTGTAGGTAAAAACGATTGAAGGGTAAAAGGGAAAAAGTAAACAAGTAAGTTAATACTTGTGAGATAAAATCGCTTAAACACCAAACATTTGTATTGTACAAGTACTTTTAAGATCCGAGAGATCAATCTGTACGAAATTGGCCTAAATCAAGAAATGACCGTTCCGATTTCGTTTCTGTCACAAAGTAAGGAGAAGGGTTGATCTGTAGGGAGGGAAGCAGAGAGAGTATTGAGATCAATGGAGATTGAATGTCAATGGTTATATGTGTTTGAACTGCTGTAACGACAGAATGATAGCTCTGTGATCATTCAAGTGCTTGTGAGATAGAACTTTTGTCCTTTGTCGATAAGTTGAAGAACCTATTTATAGCAGAAAAAGTTAACACATTGATCTCATAAGCGGTGATAGTTGTAGAGAAGTAGAAGAGTAGAGAAATGGAAATCATGGTGAAAACCGACTCCGTCGTGTGAGTAGGACTTGGCAGTTGTGCAACCACTATTCCCTTCACTTCCTCAACTGTCGACAAGACTTTTATACTTTCTCATTGCATGCTGAGTCAAGCGGTGATGCTCAATAGATTGTGGACATAGAAAATATGATTTAATGTTGACACTGGTAGTTGTGTCGTATCATCATGTCAGCTGAGGAGTAACAATATTAGAATGATGCTTGTCGTTCGAGCCTCAAGTCACGTGAACTCTTGGATGTGCGAGCACTAAGTCGCATGAGCGCTTGGTCGTGCGAGAACTAAGTCACATGAGCGCTTGGTCGTGCGAGCACTAATTCACGTGAGCGCTAGCAAATTGTAGAATATTTAGCTTCGTCGGAGTTGAACAAAACTGCGGTTATTTTATATATTGGTAGCAGGACCAATTGAATTAACTTTTAATATGGCAGTGAGTCAATGGTAAATGAGCAGTGCCAGATGAGCGATGGTGGATGAGCGATGCAAGATGAGCGACCATAAAAAACTAATTAGAGAAGTTTGTGGAAAAGGAATATGGGGAGTGGTACCGACCAAGGAGGACGGCCGGTCCCATAAATCCTTATTTTATTTTTTCCCTTATGTGCTTCTTCGATTGAAGCTCTTCGACCAAAGCTTGGAAGAGCATTATTGTTATTTATACCCGCAAGTAAAAATTTCAGACATGATGTACTCCAGTAAAAACGTTGTAGATTTTTCATACGATGTCCGTTTTTGATGTTAAACCCCAATTCGGAATCCAAAGATAGCTGGCTACATCTCTTGAGGAAGGATTTAGGTTTTGGGCTCGTTTCGGTCTTCAAAAAAGGCAAAACTTTTCATATGAAATTCTGACAGTTTTCAGATTGTAGTTCATCCAGGGTTTGAATCATATCTCCTAGAAGTTTATTCGGAATAGGATTCCCTTTTAGAATGTCGTAGTAGACATGTAGAGGAACATATGTTGTTTAGAACATTTTGCCCCATTTCACACCCATTATCACGTTATTGCAAGGTGATATGACGATGTATCAGAAATTGGGTATTAATCAAAATTAGGGTTTTGTTGTATTTCGACCAATATTGGGATTTTTGATGCAACCAACATTGGGAATATATTATTTAAGCTCGATTAATCATTATCGGAGCTTTGGGTTTTGTATTTTGTGTAACGGTGACTTACGAACACGCAGTGTTTCGTCTTAGTGCATCTGTCTGCAGCTTGTTATGCGTATGATCAATCAATGTTATTCAATTAGAGTTTGAATATTGATGTAAAGCCACTCTAAATATTAAACTAGGGAATATAAAGAGGAATTAAGTTGCTTTGTACTATTCGGAAATCTGTCTAGGAGCATTAACATTCACTCAGGAACAAAGAGGTGTTCTGGATGCTTATATGTATAATAAGAGATCACCTAAGAAAAAATTGTAATCAGCACTAGTGATACTTGGAGGACAATGATGCTCTATACTAGTGAATAATTCATGTAGGATCTTCCCTATCATTGTAGAAGAATAAGCACTGAGTTGTACAATACTAATGTTGTATGTGGAATATTGAGAGGTCAGCCGGTTGAGGCTCTAATATCGTATGTGTATTTTCAGAGAGGCTACAGGATCAGTACGAGATGCCAGTGGTGAGCATTCGATATTTTTTTTAATTCTCTTGTGGAATGTAAAATAAGAATTTATACTTTTGATGCCGGGTCAATAGGATAGACAAAATTATATTATTTCTTTAATTCTACTAATGGGCAGAGACGATTTTACTATTTTATCCTTTGTTAAAAATCCACCATCTATATTAAGTCCCCTACTTAGTGAGGTTCAATAATGTGCCGCAGTAAGCATTGAATGGTGATTTTTACTGGCATAAGCAAAATAAATCTACAAGCTTAGTCATTAAATATTACCAGGAATAGTACTCGTCTTGAACCTTTGAATAAGCAAGCATATCAGAATGTCTTGATTGCATTAATAGTGATTCAATAGCAAAACAAGGCTCTTGAGATTGGCTGGACACGCATAGCTTGGTAATAGAGAGTATTGAGGCAATGCTGTCGTCATAACACTGAGATGAGTGTTGAGGCAGTGGTGCCTCAGAGCACTGAGATGAGTGTTGAGACACTGGTGCCTCAGAACACTGAGATGTAAACTCGTATGCAACTTCTATATAAAGCTATATATGTATTTTAGTGAGTCAATATTGTTCAATTGATCATGAATATTGACAAGAGTTAGTTTTTGGGAATCCAACTGCGGGATATATCACCAGATAATACTCAAATTTGCTTTATAATAGTGGGTAATCCATCTAGGAACTTGAGGTTCATAATATAAAATCATAAAACATCTGGAAAATATAGTGAGCACCAGTGTTATTCTGATTATTTTGTTCGTTGATGAATGTTGATTCAATTCATTAGTTATGATATTATATGTAGTTAGCCATACATATAAATAGAATACAGGGATAAGCACCTGATGAAACTCAAATTGCTCTATACTAGTGGGCAATCCATCTAGGAGCTTGAGATTTGTCATGTAAGAATCATAAAACATATGGGAATGTTGTAGTGAGCGCATGTGTTGTTCTGATGATTTCGTACAGTAATGAATGTTGGTCAATTTATTAAATTTGATCGTATATGTAGTTGTCCATACATATAGAGAGAGGACAGGGATGAACGTCTGCTTTAAAATTCTTTGCACAATTCTGAGGTTTAATATTGACGAAAATAAAAATAACAAGGCTTAGTTATTAGGTATTTACCAGAGATATTGCAGTAGGCTTGAACTCTGAATATCGTCATGTTGATGATTGAATGAACGAGAATCCATGTGGATGAATGAGGAATTTCGTCATAATTCGTCCTCAGAAAATTCAGAGATTAGGTCTTTGTTAAAAAAGCTATAAAATCTTCGTACATAGTCCGTTTTCGATGATCTACCCTAACTTTTTCATGCCAGGAGATGATCTATCTTTTTACGCGGATGGATTTGAGTTTTGAGTTCATATATGGCCCCTAAATTTATCACCAATTTCTCCCATCTCGCAACTGTACAGGGTAGCGCATAATTGCGTCTAACGGGCTTGATGCAAAAACGCCTTTTATGTGTTTTAGGATATTTGCTTGTGTATTTAATGCTTGATGAAGGACTTTGATATCATAGGTTCATTTGCACTCTGAACCTCTTGTTTGACGCATGAATCTGGTGTTTGAAACAGATATCATAGGCGGTCCCATCATGTGATCCTTGACTGTGAAACAGATCGTCATGGTCAGTGGACCATCAGTCCCCAATATCATCAACTGCTTTTTCGTTCTTTCTCCTTCCCTTTTCTCCTTCTAGCAAGAAAGGTAAAGAACTTGGTATAAATACCTAGGTGGGACTAGATAGAGATTCCTAGGTGAAGGATTTGGTGGAAAGACCTAGGTTGACATCGATCGACTGTGAAGGTTAGGAATCCCGTCTAGAAATTTTTTCTTGCACGTCGTTCACTCTGGAAGCTGTAGAAACTTCGTATGATGCTGGAATTCGGTGCTTGAGCCAAATTTTTGACTTGTACCCGTGCATTGTAGAAGCTTTGAGAAGAGTTTATATTAATAATTTTCACGTCTACTTGTTTTGATATGAATCCTTGGTGCTTGGAGCAGTTTGATCCATCGAGTAACACTTACAGACTGAGGTTGTATAGAATGTGACAGTTGATGAAGCCGATCATGAGAATGTTGTTAATGCTGAGACCACCGCGGATGGATTTGCTTGTCACAGACCGGAAAATTCCGCCTCCTGGCGCAATGCACTGGGCAGGCCAGAACTCCCCGATGCACGATTAAAAGAGAGTAGCCGGACCTTAGAGATTAACTTCTCACTGCGTATGCAGGTATATTTGCCTTCCCAAACATGCCTTGTAAGCATTATACTCGAAACGTAGTTCCCACATCATTCAAGCTACGTTTACACCGTTCAACCTCACCTTCGTTCTGCTAAGGGTGCAAGGCATTAAAGCCTATGGTGAATACCGTTGGCAAGCATCACATAAACATGATCATTGTCTAGGCATAACTCATGCCTTGGACTAGCACCTAGTCCATTTCAAGCCTAATTTTTCTCTTTATCAATTCAGTTTCGACTAAGCACTGGGTACATGCACTGATCTTGCTCTTGCCAAGAGTGCAACAAACAGGCATATTTCGTTCATACCGAATAGCTTGATAGGAAGTGTGAACATCCATCAAATGGAATGTAACTACCTCAACAAGTGCGAAAACAATCATCTCTTGCTTAGCATTGTCGAGCCAGATGATATGAGTTACCATAATGTCGCAATCACCTCTAAATTATATGATATGAGCGACAAGGTGCTGCACCTCAATGCATTGCATTGCGGCTGCCTAAGTACCCAATCCGTACCTTGAAAGGATCAATCATGACCGTAGTTCATCAAAGGGTCAATTCGAAAGGAAAAAACAACTTAAGCCTATTAAGGCAAGGTCAACTTCGATTCCAACTTCATCGCAAGGCCAAAGGCCAAGCAAAGCCTAGACCGTTTATGCCGAAGGACTTTCGCAAGGAATGCACTAGCTTGTGCATAACTACCGCTATTTATTATGCAAATATCCATTCTCAAGTACGTAGCACGATTGAATGATGCTTTCGCACAATTCAAGCTTTATAGGCTAAGCTATCTACATTTGGATGCTTTACAATCAAGTATGTTCCAACGTATAAGTCACATCGCATATATATATGTGTATTACCGCTCATGCACATTCAAGCTTCATCGGTTAAGCTACAAGCATATTGATGCTTATGCATCAATTATGCTCCAACGTATAGGCTACATCGCATTTTTATGTGCATTACCGCTCATGCACATTCAAGCAAAGCTCTCTCCCTATATATGTTTTATTTGTATTTTTACCAATAAATATAAGAATAGGAAGTGACATCCATCGACTGCACAAAGCCGAAAATGAAGTTTTCTTGCCAAAGCCAAGCGAGGCATTCTTAGGTAAGCTACAAGTGAACACGCTAATGCATCACGGTGATGCATTCTTGGCTCGGTGATGCATTCTCAATAATGCATCACGGCATAATAGTTCCTTAGCACTATTATGCACTCTCTCTTACGCATCATTGGCTTAGTGATGCATTGAATCATGCATCACGACGTAATAGTGCATTAGCACTATGATGCTCTCTCGAATAGCAACATTGGTCAGTGATGCATTCTCAATAATGCATCACGGCACAATAGTGCCTTAGCACTATGATGCACTCTCACTATACAACATTGGCTTGGTGATGCATTTTCAATCATGCATCACGGCATAATAGTGCATTAGCACTATGATGCTCTTACTTACGCGACTTCGGCTCAGTGATGTATTGAATCATGCATCACGGCATAATAGTGCATCAGCACTGTAATGCTCTCACTTACGCGACTTCGGATCAGTGATGCATTGAATCATGCATTAACACTATAATGCTCTCACTTACGCGACTTCGGCTTGGTGATGCATTCTCAATCATGCATCACAACATAATAATGAAGTAGCACTATGATGCCTCCTCAAATACGCATCAGTGTAATAGGGCCTTAACACTATATTTTGGGGTCAAGGCATCAACACCATGATGCAATCCTAAGCGAACTTTATAAGCTTAGGTTGAAGCTTCAACCCAGGCCATGACGCGTCCTTGAGTAAGCTTCATGCAAAAATTGCGGGTGTTACATTGCTCCAGAGACCAAAAAAGCTGAAACTATGATAATCAACATAGTCTTTGATCTTCCATCCAATGAGTCATTTCCACCAAGAACTAGTTGGTTCATCATCCTTATTTTATGGCAAGGCGAGTAAAAATAGTGTTGCATGTCGTTAATGATATGCGTACTGAAACTAGAGGCGCCATTACTGAAGGTGTACTCTTTGATTGGGAGTACAACTTGAATACTGCTGAACAGTATGACCTTAATGTGAAGTGGCTTCATCGGGGAATTGATATTGTTGAGGCAGATAACAACAACAACAATACAATCTCCACTTTGGATATGAATGATGATGAGAGGAAGTTTCTCAGTCGTGCGGAGGTTGTGATGTAGAGAGGTTCGCTTGAGGAGCACGGATTGGTAGGTACGACTAGGTAAGACTAGCATGGCAGAAGGACTAAATCCACTTCAGACTAAGTCCATCTAGAATAATATTTATTTATTATTCTTTTATTTGAGTAAGTTTTGCTCTTTCTGTAATTGTGCTCTTAGGTACTTGAAGTATTCTTCTTTTACCGTGACAATAGCGGGAAGGTCTTTAAACATTAGTTGGTTATAGCTAACGTGCCAAGAACTTGAATGAAAGTCGGATTCAAAGCTGGCATCGACGTTAAGTGTCCGAGTTGTCAAGAATCATGAGACAAACGTCTGCTTTATACTTCATAGATGATTGAACACTGAATTGTTTGTTGATGAGATGAGATATTTTTGTTTGGTTTAATTTTTGGATTTGAATATGCAAATAATTGGCAAATGGATTATGAAAACTTCGAACTAATGGTTTTTGAATTGAAATTTTTTATTGTCGAATGCGTATGTATATTGCATACATTTTGGAGGAAAGAAAATTACAAAGAATTAGGGAAATAATTAGACGTAGTTAGTAGGATAACTAGACGTCAAAGACTTTGAGCCATTTTCCATGTATCATTACTCCTACTGGATCGTTACCATAGTAACTAGCTTGTAGTGTCCACAAGATGTAGTCTTAGTAATCATGTAAGCCCCTTCTTAGTCATAAGAGAGACTTGACTGGTTGGGTTTGGTTGCCTTCATTACGAGATCTCCAATATGAAACACATCAGGCTTTTCCATCTCAGTCTGGCATATCTGCTTCTTGCAAGACTCTTCCTCATTTCTGGAGTGTCGTCTTCAGTGTTGTTCATAAGAGTAGGCCTCAATTGAATTACAGATGTTTCTTATGTACTTCTTTTACATATATGGATAATTCTAGTCTATTTGATAAAACATTCAAAAGGAACAATTCCCACTCACACCTTCGAGCTATAGCTGGGTTGGCTTTACCCGTAATGTCAAGTCCCCAAGTGTGAGGGGAGTGAGGGACATTGAGAGGTAGAAAGACGAATTCATTAAGTTTTACTTGAGCACAATACCTCTCTATATATAAGTTCGTACTTTCTCCTGGGTCCTGTTTCATGGCCTTCTAGTTACAAAAGAGGGTTATCTGTCATAAACTTCTGCTGAGGTGTAGAGATGTATGCTTGAGGTGGATATGGTAATGAAGGTATCTTAGTGGATGCAGTCTTATTGGTATGTATCCCTAGACGACCCAAAATCATGTCATAACCCAAATCTTCCTTTGTTATGTAGAATTTGGTTGTAGCGTATGCGGAACCCGTTTGAATTTCAAGATCAATATGGCCATAGGTATTCATAGGTCTTCCTTCGGGATCTTGAATAGTAGTAGGTGCGTGGACAGCTTCACTCCGTGTGATCCCAACGACCCTAAGTGTCTTGATAGGATTAATAATGATAGTAGTGCCGCATCAATCATGGTTTTCTTAAATTCAGCGTTTCTAAGGCCAGCTATAATGAGAATTCCCTAGTCACACCTCTCTCCATCTTTGGTCATATGGTACGGATTCGGTGCATGCCTGGCCTTCATTAAGCGGAGGTAGCCTTCTGCCAGAAACAATACAATTAAGAGTCGCGAACAAGTCCTTTCCTTGTGTCTTCGAGAGGTAGAGAAGTTCACATACACGTTCCATCAGAGACTGAACTACTTGATTGGTCGGTTCTTCGGACATAAGAAAATTCCTGATAGGGAGAGGGTTTCTGTATACACCTTCAGTCCCCAGATCCAATTCTCATGATTCGATATTTTCTTTAAAGATCCGCTTTAAGCCATTACAATCACTTGTGGGGTGATTAACGAACCTGTGGAAGCGACAATATTTAGGGTATGCCATTTCTTCTTCAGTTGGTGGATGTCGGACATGGGGTAATTTTATAGCGCCATCCTCTATCCAGACTTCCAAAAGTTCAATAACTTCTTCAATTGGAAGTGGAAAGTATATAGTAGGTAGAGCTTCTTTTAGTTGTTGTTGAGGCTGGTGTTGAGCCAGTGGTGTTTCTGCGGCTGCTTGGTTGACCCTCCATGGTGGTCGAGCTGCTGGTAAAGCAGGAGTTGGAGATGGTGTTAGTGATGCACGCTTGGGCCTCTGTTCTGGCATTGGAGCTTTTCTTTTGCCTCATTTAGTCATAATGTTCACAGAAAGTTGAGTGTTGTATGACTTAAGAGCTAGACATCTATTGCTGCGAGTCTCGCGTGGTTTTTCACTCTTTGTAGGCTTTGTCTTCTTCAACATAGAAGGTGTAGTTGTGGCTGATCGTTTAGCATCTTCATGTAACTCAGAAAATGTTTGAAAATGAAGATTCCCCAGAAGAGCACGATAGACTGGTATCATACCATTGATACATAGTTCCACCAATTGAAGCTCATTGACATTCAGGTCATGGAAATCTAGTGCTTGGACCCTGAACCGGTTCACATAATCATTAAGATGTTCATTCGATCGTTGAAACATCCTTCCTAAGTCTGATAATGTGACTTGTTCAGACATAAAGAAGTATTTCCCATAAAAGGCATTGACCATCTCACACTAGTTAGAGATGTTGTTAGGAGTGATATTATTGTACCAAGTGTATTCTCTTCCAGTAAGAGGCTTCAAAAACTCTCTAAGGTGGAGTATATGATTATATTTATGTTCCCCTAGTGAATACATGAATCGTGAAATGTGTTCACGAGCATTTCCAATTCCATCATAGAGTGAGAATGAAGGAGATGAATATCCCATGGGAAGAGGGATCCTATGTATTTAAGAGAGATAAGGGGTTTGTTGTTGATGAACAACAAACAAATTCTTTTTTTTTTTGCTACTCTGGAGAAGTCGCTCTAAGACTTCACGAGTGACGAAGTTGGGTTGTTGACGATCAGCGAGAATGCAAACTTCATCGTCGTCTTGAGCATGACCCTTTGAAATATTAGCATCAAAAGTTGCTTCAGAAGTGTTTCTAGTTTGTTTTGCTGGCGTCAATTTCTCAGTAAGAACCTTGAGGAAGGTAAAAACCTCCTTCTGAGTTAGCCATATCCGTTGGAGTCATGGAAAGTGTTTCCCGTGTCTGCGTTAAATTAACAATGGTTGGAGGAGTTTGCTCATCCCTTGCTTCTTCATTGTGTTGCTCATGTGAGGGAAGAGTATTATTTTCTGCATTGGTATCTTGAGGAGTGCTACCTGGAGTACCAGTACTTGTACTAGCAGAATTCAAATTAGGAATAGTCTTTGATCCTGACTTGAGACCAACCATATTTAAAATTGATAAAATTGAAAATTTGAGAAATTGGGAAATTGAATTATTGCAACTGAGAGATTAATCTCCCACTGTGGTCACAAAAATGTTTGTGGGTAAAAACGATTTAAGGGTAAAAGGGGGAAAGTGATCGAGTAGGTTGATACTTGTGAGATCAAATCGCTTAAACACCAAACATTTGTATTGTAGAAGTACTTTTAAGATTCGAGAGATCAATCTGTACGAAATTGGCCTAAATCAAAAAATGACCGTTCCGATTTTGTTTTAGTTACAAAGGAAGGAGAAGGGATGATCTGTAAGGAGGGAAGAAAAGAGAGTATTGAGATCAATGGAGATTGAATGTCGATGGTTGTATGTGTTTAAACTGCTGTAAAGAAAGAATGATAGCTCTGTGATTATTCAAGTGCTTGTGAGATAGAACTCTTGTCCTTTGTTGATAAGTTGAAGAACCTATTTATAGTAGAAGAAGTTAATACATTGATCTCATAAGTGGTGATGGTTGTAGAGAAGTGGAAGAGTAGAGAAATGGAAATCATGGTGAAAACCGACTTCGTCGTGTGAGTATGACTTGGAAGTTGTGCAACCACTATTCCCTTCACTTCTTCAACTGTCGACAAGACTTTTATACTTTCTCATCATGGGTGTATCGTTACACCACACGTGTTGTAGGCTGCAAGACCAAGACCCCAGTGAATACCCCCCCCCCCCCCCCCCTCATGTGACATAATTGATGTGTCAAGCAAAATTGAGTCTACTTCGTAGATGATTGGTCAGTCGTTGACCGAGCTAGACTGTCATCCTTTAGTGTGTTGATGAATCTTGCATGTTGACTCATTGATGGATGAAGCACTAGTTGCATGTTGAGTCAAACGGTGATAATTAATAGATTGTGGACATAGAGAATCTGATTAATGTCGACACTGGTAGTTGTTTCGTATCATCATATCAGCTGAGGAGTAACAATACTCGAATGATGCTTGTCTTCCGAGCCTCAAGTCAGGTGAATGCTTGGTCGTGCGATCACTAAGTCGCGTGAGCGCTTGGTCGTACGAGCACTAAGTCGCGTGAGCGCTTGGTCGTACGAGCACTAAGTCGCGTAAGTGCTAGCAAATTGTAGAATATTTATTTTCGTCGGAGTAGGACAAAACTGCGGTAATTTTAAATATTGGTAGCGAGACCAATTGAATTAAATCTTAATATGGAAGTGAGTCAATAGTAAATGAACAGTGCCAGATGAGCGATGGTAGATGAGCGATGGTGGATGAGCGATGCCAGATGAGCGACCAAAAGAGACTAACTGGAGAAGCTTGGGGAAAAGGAATATGGGGAGTGGGACCGGTCGGTTGGTTCCGGTCCCACAAATCTTTACTTTATTCTTTCCCTTCAGTGCTTCTTCGAATGAAGCTCTTCGACCGAAGCTATCCAACTGAAGTTGTTCGACCGAAGCTTGGAAGAGCATTATTGTTATTTATACCCGTAGGTGAAAATTTCAGACATGACATACTTCAGTAAAAATGCTGTAAATTCTTCATACGATGTACGTTTTCGATGATCAGACCCAATTCGGAATCCTGAGATCGCTAACTATATCTTAAGTTGAAGGATTTAGGTTTTAGGCTCGTTTCGGTCGTTAAACAGGGAAAACAGTAACCTTTCAGATGAAATTCTGACAGTTTTCAGATTGTAGTTCATCTAGGGTTGAATCATATCTCCTAGAGGGTTATTCGGAATGGGATTCCATTTTCGAATGATGTAGTAGATATGTAAAGGAACGTATGTTGTTTAGAATATTTTGCCCCATTTCACACCCATTATCACGTTATTGCAAGGTGATATGACGATGTGTCAGAAATTGGGTATTAATCAAAATTAGGGTTTTGTTGTATTTCGACCAATATTGGGGTTTTTGATGCAACCAACATTGGGAATATATTATTTAAGCTCGATTAATCATTATCGGAGCTTTGGGTTTTGTATTTGGCATAACGGTGACTTACGAACACGCAGTGTTTCGTCCTAGTGCATCCGTCTGCAGCTTGTTATACGTTATGATCAATCAATGTTATTCAATTAGAGTTTGAATATTGATGTAAAACCACTTTAAATATTCAACTAGGGAATATAAAGAGGAAATAAGTTGATTTGTACTAGTAGACAATCTGTCTAGGAGCATTAGCATCCACTCAGGAACAAAGAGGTGTTCTGGATGCTTATTATGTATAATAAGAGATCACCTAAGAAAGAACTGTAATCAGCACCAGTGATACTCGAAGGACAATGGTGCTCTATAATAGTGATTAATTCATGTATGAGCTGCCTTATCATTGTAGAAGAGTAAGCACTGAGTTGCACAATACTAATGTTGTATGTGGAATATTGAGAGGTCAGTTGGGTGAGGCTCCAATATCGTATGTGTATTTTCAGAGAGGCTACAGGATCATTACGAGATGCCAGTGGTGAGCATTCAATATTTTTTTTTAATTCTCTTGTGGAATGTAAAATAAGAATTTTATACTTTTGATGCCGGGTCAATAGGATAGACAAAATTATATTATTTCTTTAATTCTACTAATGGGCAGAGACGATTTTACTATTTTATCCTTTGTTAAAAATCCACCATCTATGCACTCATAACTTATTCAATTGTTGTATTTTTATAGAAAAAAAATAAAAATGCTAAAAAGGAATATAGTTTTTGAAAATATGTGGTGATTGACGTTGTATTGTTAAATTTTAATTTGATAGTCGTGGTGGGGAAAGAAGAAGTCGGTGGTTGGATGTTTTAGTAGGGAAGGTGAAATTATGAGGAAGGAAGAAGATAATGGCTAGTCCTTTAGGTGGGGAAAGAAGAAGAAGAGATTTTAGGTTTAGTATATGACTAAATATTTGTGGCCTTTGGATAAACATTGGAGAGGTGTGACTTCACAAATACAGTGTTGAATCCTTAGCCGTCCACACGTACTTAAGATCAACGATTTAGATAAAACAACATAAAATTATCCGAGTCAGTTAAAATTAAAGTTAAATTTAATAGCTTCAATGGTAATCAACGTGAAGTCCAGACACCAACCACTAAGTTGGAAAAATGTTAGACCAAGCACTAATTTTGGACAAAACCTTAGTACCAAAAATCAATTAACCAATTTTAAATAACATATTTATCAAATTAGGGCATGGATATTTGTATACTTTATATCGTTTGAAAGTATTTTAAAAGACATATGATGTTTGTCGTTTACACAACAAATTAATTTACATATGTTCCACACGATTAACATGTAACATAGCGGTAATAAGTTTGTTTCCACGAAGAGCAGGGAGATTAAGTTGTTAAATGTTACCAAAAGGGATTTTTATAATATGTTCAAACCAAAGCAATCAAAAGCAATAGGTTTCAAGCAATGATAAAAAAAGAGTTTATCCAGAAATCCTTTTTCGTTACTGAACATTCATCAAATTAGTACATTCATCTATTCTCCATAAATCATAAATTATCACCAATAGTATTAGTATCTAGTTTAGTGTCATCCCCAAAATTCCTTAATTCAATGGACTCAAAATTTCTCGAATGCCAGATTCTATTCGTCTAAACCACCTGGAAGTAAATCACTTTAAGTGTAATTTAGTATGATGTTTTATATTTTTATGAATTTAGGTTGATCGATGCAGTTAAACTTTTAGTTCAAGGTTCATTACCAATTTTGTTTTTATTCGTAATTTCTCCACAAAATCCTTCTGCAAGATCTCGCGGTTTCTACTTGTGTAGAGATTTATTTGACTATTAAACTTACCTCTTAAATCTTTACTAGCATTAGGTTAATCAATAGGCCGGTGCAAAGAAAATAAGCCATCTTTTATAGGGGAACAACTGTCATAAAAAGCTTATTTGCAAAGAACTCCTTGACATCTATTAACATATACAATGATCCATCTTTTACATGTGAACATCGTCTGAATCCAACACAAACAAACAAATATCCATTAAATTCACAGCTCGTAAAATCCATGATAAACGCAAGATAACAGATGAAGTTAATAATCTTAATATCAATTCTCCGTTAGCTACCGTGATAAATCTTCTTCCCCACTATATTCCATTGAATATAGTCTGATCAAATGAAACAAAATTCTTATAAATTCTTATTGAATTAACAAAGATGGGTTTGATTTTACCATGTGATCTTGGTTTTGTTAAATTCTCATAAGAATCCACGTCTAAATCTTATACCAAAAATCAACTTTATACGATGATATTTGATGCGTGATAGATACATTTTTGTGTCTATTTTGTCCCTATTCTTTATCTTGTTAGTGCTTACTTTTTGTACTTATTATTGTGTTTTATATGTATGCAGGTGTTTCTGGGAAATAAACATTTTTGGAAAATTTGGCTCAAAAAAATGTTAAAAATAACCATAAATTTTGTTAAAGACACCCCTCATTTGTATAAAGATACCCCAAATTACTAACCCCAAATTGAATATAGTCAGATCAAATGAAATTCAATTCTTATAAGTTCTTATTGATTTAACAAAGATGGGTTTGATTTTACCATGTGATCTTGGTTTTGTTAAATTCTCATAAGAATCCACGTCTAAATCTTATATCAAAAATCAATTTTATACGATGATATTTGATGCGTGTAGACACATTTTTGTGTCTATTTTATCCCAATTCTTTATATTGTTAGTGCTTATTTTTTGTACTTATTATTGTGTTTTAAATGTATGCAGGTGTTTTTGGGAAATAAACATTTTTGGAAAATTTGGTTCAAAAAAGTTTTAAAGATAACCAGAAATTTTGTATAACCATAAATTTTGTTAAAGGCACCCCTCATTTGGATAAGGTTACCCCAAATTACTAAAGGCACCCTCATACAAGAATAGGGGCACTCCATCTTATTCACGTGGGAAAATATCTTTTGAATTCGTGAAGATTTATGGTTTGATTTCTGAGAAGATTTCTCGTCCCAAATGATTGATATCAGCCTGCTATATTGAAACAGAGATGGTAAGTCTTTAGGAATCGAAAAAATAGGAATTCACGTAGATTGGGAGAAAACAAAAATATTCGTGGGATTTTTCCAAGTTATTTTTGGAGTTTGTTTGTGGCTGGAGGGAGTTGGACACGATCTAGAACGTGTTGGTGTCGTGCTTGTATGATTCTTGGATACCATAGACACGTGAAAAGAAGAAAAAAGGAAATTATTCCCTAACCATAGAGGATTATTTGAATTTAATATCGAGATTTTGGAGTCTGATGGGTTGATAGGTGCATTATTTGCACTATTTGGATACTCTAATTCATTGATTTCTTGTTAGTTTTCATATCATTATGCTTTGATTTTGTTTGTTTATGAGTTTCTTAGGAGTTTTGAAGTATATTCAACCAAAGAAGAGGAAAGGAGTTCATTCCGGCATAAAAAGAAGAGGTTAAAGGATGGAAACACAACTTTGAAACAAGATTTCCAGGAAGATTTACGGTTGGGAAAGTACCCGAAAACCCAACCGTAAAAGAAGTTGTTTTTAGAGGAAAATTCCAGAAGGATTTACGGTTGGGTCTGGACTCTCAAACCCAACCGTAAAATTGGTTGAAAAATCATGAAGATTTTTTCACTTCCATCTTGTAGATAATTGAAAGACGAAGGCAACCCAAAAAGAATGAGGTCAATCAGACACCGGATGAGGGAGATATGATCAAAATAGTGAAGTGCAAAAAAGTATCCAGGAGATATGATCAAAATAGTGTCGATTTACTTCTTTTGGATGGTTTCACCTGCTAAAAGATAAATTAACAAAAGAAAACGTAAAATACAATAATTTACAAGAAATATCGCAAATACTAGCATGAAATTGACACTATAAATATGTCAAATATGCACTTATCAAATTCCCCCACACTTAGCTTTTGCTAGTCCTCGAGAAAACTAAATTAAACTAAAATACAACTCCTTTTCGTTGAGGACACGGTTACACTTACCATGTGCAACAAGACTTTAAACGCGAGGTGTCCCTAGTGGACGAGTTATAGTTTCGTGAGGGTTTACAAGAGGTATACCCACAAAACCTACTCCAACTTCAAAGTCACAAGCATCCAAAGAGCTATGAGGACATAAAGTTTTTGCACACTAATAATAAGAAGTTTGAAATGCCAAAGAACATTATTCTCATGCTTAACTATTGAGTTAAGAGAAAAACAACCATATAAAAGAATCCAGCTTTGAGAGCGATTGAATAAGCATTCCGCCTCGACTTCTGCCTCATTAATAGGGTTTTATGAAATTGCACTTATAAGACACACTTTATGGTTCTCATGTGTGTAGGCAGAAGTGAAGATAGAAATCCTTCTCAAGTTGAAATTTTGAATTATATTTTCAAAACTTAATTTTTTTCTGATTCTTTTGAAAACCCTTTTTCTGATGATCTCTTTGAAAGGAAAACAACCATTCTGTGAGAATGGTAACGCTTACTAACTTTGTCGTCCGATATACAACTAGCACCACTCTCACAGTGTCCCGTGGAAACGTCTTCGTCTCCGGTCTTCAATTATTGATGATGAACTTTTGAACTTCGTAGAACCTTGACAATTGGAACTATTTTCCTCAAATTCCTTGTTGCTTGAAACTTCTTCATATATTTCTTCTTCCCCATGGCTTTATTAAATGAACACAAACTAAAGTAATAAAAAATTTCTCTTGTCTTTTTTTTTTCTATTTTTTTTCTGGATTTTTTTTATTTGAGACAAGAATAAAAAATAAAATAAAAATAATATTAATATTGCTACGGCCGTGGGATAAAGACTTTACACTTGATTCTTCACAACTTGTATTGTCTCGATATTATAAACTTCAATAATCTCCTCCTTTGATTTTCTTCGCTCATGTACAAAAGTCCTCAACATGTATAAATAATTTTACTCGTTGTCTAGTTGCTTTACTTGAATATGAAATTTGTTCTTTCTTTTACCGTTGCTTATAAACCTAGAACGTCTTCAACTTTCCTTCGAAATTGCGATGCTCCGTTTGTTGATGATGATACAGTTTCGATGAACCATGTTGTTGTCGAGAAAGAGAACAATGATAAATGCAAATAAGATTACAAGAGATTTTGTAAGTTAGCAATTCTGATAGCATCCTCGTGATTGAAGAAATAACAGTCAAGAGATCAAAGAGAAGTGCTGAAATTGGTGCGAAGTTGAGTAGTTCATCATTCTACTCGGAGTTTGCGCAGAAGAAGCACTCTAAAAGGACAATATGGAAGGTTTGGTACATCACTCATATATGGGTAGTCTTCACTAATGATTGATCAACTTCTCTAATATTGTATTCTTTCTTCACCTAATTCGCCGCTGACGGTTTAAGTCCCTTTTTATCGGCTATTGCCTCTCAATAACTAAGAAACCCGAATATAGTTCGATAATACTTCTAAGTTCAGTTATTTTGGTAAGAACTCCGTATGTAAACTTAGCTAGAAGTTTACAAAGTGGATCTAAAATCTTTAAAAGTTGGAGGTCTTCATGCAAATATGTACAAAAAAGTTTAGAAATTTAAATTTACCTACAAAAGTGAAAACTCTAAGTAAAGAATAAAAACTCTATATGCAAAATATGCAAATACTCTATACTTAAACCTTACATTTTCCTCAATGTAATTGAATCCTCCAATGTAAAATCAAAATGGGAAATCTTAATATGATATGAAAAACTAATAAAAACTTAAAATAAAAAAGAAATAAATACGAACCCAATGGGTTGCCTCCCATTCAACGCTCAGTTTAACGTCCTCATCCTGACCTTCTCGTTATTGCCTGTAAACCAACAATATGAAAATTTGGGGATCCACCCTAATAATAATTTGCAGTTCTAATAACTGATAAGTGCATAATTTATTCATTTTAAGTATCATTTCCTTATTCTTATTTGCTATATTTTGTGTGAATTACCGTGATTTATTATTACTTTTCTAGTTTGTGCGTTTTATTGGGTTACGTCTCTGAAACAAGCGAAATGGAGCTTTACAAGAGAAGAATTGCCAAAGACCCAGTATATCTCAGTCCATTCCAGGATTTCTATCCTCCATCTTGTCGAGAATTTGATTACGAATCCAACGGCGAAAGAACGAGGTCATTCTGACTTCGTATGAGAAAGTTATGAGCGAAACGAATACTAAGCGCAAAAAGGTCATTTTAAGAGAGACTGTTATTGACAACCTGACACACGTTAATGGACAACTTGAATTCAAATATTGATAGAGCACCTTCTCATTTCCTCAGGGCTGCCAATAGTTCAAATTTGGCTAAAGGCGCCAAACTCATTTTTCTTTTTTGCAAAGGAGATGGTGTCTGTTGGAGCTCGATGGTGTTTGCAGACACTTTGATGAGCTTCACTTGCCATTAATGGTGGCTGGGAGTGTTGGTGATGTTGCTGCCAGAGACGATAATGGTTGTTGGTGTTGAACCTGTGATGGCAGAGACGCTGTGAGCAAGAATGGTGATGTGGCGCTGTGATGAAAGGCAGTGGTGGTAGTAATGAACTCGATATCATGATGAGTTTGGTGTGGTTGATAAGTGATGATTCTGTGATCATTGATGATAGTGAATGGTTGATGATAGTTGATGGAGGTTGCTGCCACTATAATGTGATTTGATCGGTACTTGATGGGAGAGGCACTTTAGTTGAAGTTAACAGGAAATAAAGGTACTGCCATTATTGGCAGTTAGAAAGTGAAGATGGAAATGTGTTTGTCTGTGTTCGAGTGGTGATTCAAGGGATATGGTGGTTGATGAGTGTTGCTGAAAGTGATAGAGAAGTACTGATGGCAGTGAACATGGAGGCAGATGAACTCGATGGTGCTGTTACGTGAGGTTGATGGGTCTGTGACATGGTTGTGATTGATCATGGCATCAGTGATGAATGGAAGTGGTGGCTGGGATGATGATCATGAGCTTGCTGCTGGTCTTGAAGGTTTTCTGTGGTGTTTACTGGTAGCCATGGTTCAGTGAGGTGATGTCTGGGTGCTTGGCCGTGAATATAGGTAAAGTGATCTTGGCCGAGAAGTTAGCAAGATTTGAGAGAAGTCAGGGAAAGGTTACGGATATAGTTAAGTTTTAGGAACTAATCCGTGTTCTAATAGGATTTGGTTTTGAGTTATATTAGGAAATGGATCCTTTTTGGATGGCTATATATAGCCGGGTACCTCAACAACCGAAGAAGCGCCATACAATATACTACACAGAGGAGACCTACACACACGGACAATATACTGTACAAAAGAGAATACACAGACGCCCGGACACAGATACTTTCGAGAGACGCAGACGTACAGGCGATATCTTCGACGATTATCGGTTAGTTTATTTTTCTTAATTAATTTGTATGGTTTTTAAGAAAGCCATGTTGGGCTAATTCCCTTGTTAGGGCGAAAGGATGAACTTGTAGAGACGATTTTTATTTGTGTTTCGAATCTAGGGTTTTTAACTGTATAAACTAAATATTATTAATTTGTCTCTCTCTCAACGTTTTACCGTCTCGATGATTTTTCATGTTCTATGCCACGTATAGTTCATTGTTTGATTAGTAGAAGGACTCGTTGAAACCTCGTATTAAATCGTTTTATGAATATTCTTTGACTCTTTATGCCCCGTATATTTAGTACTTCGAAATTCTAGTTTAGGTTGAGAACAAATAATTCTTTTAGAAATCAAGACCCTATATGACGAATGCAATTAAACCCTAATCTACAACGGATTCCCGGAACCTTAACATTTTCCTTGTACTGATTTTAAAACTTTATTAAATAATTTTAATTCATTAGTTAATTAAATTCTTACTAAAACCTAAAAAAATATTTTAATCCAAACTCCTCATGGGAACGAACCGTATTTGCTCTTGTCTACATCTTTCGACACTGTGCGCTTGCGGTAAAACAAACTCGGTTTTCCGACGCATCAAGTTTTGGCGCCACTGCCGGGGAGTTGTTTTTTTTTTTCGATTAGATTGTTTTTTAGGTTAGATTTTATTTTTAGACTTTTATTATTTTGTCCAATTTTACGCTTTTTGGTATTTATCTTCTGCTGCAGGTTTTGGGAACGGAAACGAAAAGAAATTAGCCAAAGATTTTGGTAATTAAAAGACTTGGAGTAAAAGTTAAAGCTGAAAGAACATAAAAGAAGACAAATAGTTAATTTTTACTTTTTAGGATTTTTAATTTAGAAAACTGTATTAGGAAATTTTTGATTATTTTTGTAATTTTCTTTTAGTTTTGGACATTGCGGACATTATTATTATTTTTAAACCCTACGGAAGGGTAGTATTAAATATAAACTGCACAGGGAAGGACGACAATTACGATATTGTCTCGGCCCCTTGGGTTCGTACACTGACACAGGAGTCAGTGGCCTGAGTCGACTTCAACGGTTCATCCCCCCGTTTGTTACGGGAGGTAAGATTCGATCAACCCACGAATCCCTTGCAAGTGGGTTTACTGTATTCCTTCGTATGCATATATGTTGAGGACCTGAATACGGATTTACTTTTCTAGTAAAGGGCAAGAACTGGCCATATAAGATAAGGACTCGGATTTCATCACCGTTTCCTTCTTGCCCGCTTTAGGAACACGTTACCAAACGCGAACCTAAACCTTAAAATTTTGACTAGGAAGAGACTGATAGGGTAACGAGCTTAAAGGAAACTCATTCAAAAGGACTGTATTGGTTACTTTGTTAGCCTAACTTGAAGTTCAGGAAGATTATTTTAAGTTGATTAGAGTCGCCTTGTAACCCAGGGAAAAGTTGCCAAAGAGACAGGGTTATCAAATCTCCTTAGAGCTTATCCTGTTTCTCTTCGACTTAATCTAATTCGGATCGTTCTAAGAGGTTTGCTAGAACTGTAACTAGTTGCCTTTCGAAAGAATAGAAGCTGGTCTAGAAACAATGTAAGTGGAGCCATCATGCTTTTTGTTTGCTAGATTCAATAGGTGATTTGGTTGAGTCAGCCTTGCTTGTGATTGTTTAAAATTCCATTCCAATTAGGATTTATTTTTATTTTTTTAGTTTTAGTATATGCCCAATACACAGGTGGGTTGGGATAGAGATCAGGATAATCGTCTCGTTAGAAATAATCCATTATTCATGGATAGAACCGATAATGAGGGTGTGGAACCTCCAGTTAAAACCTTGAGAGACTACATGTACCCGACTAGAGTCTCTCAACCGTCATGCATTGTCTTGCCTACCACAAAATCCCACTATGAAATTAAGACTAATATCATTCAGGCTTTGCCAAACTTCTATGGCAGAGAAAATGAACACCCTTACTCCCACATTAGAGAATTTGAGGAACTGTGTGGAACTTTGAAGATTAAAGACTTGACCGATGAATATTTAAAATTGAGATTGTTTTCCTTCTCTTTAAAAGATAAGGCAAAATCGTGGTTTGATGCTTCTTCATCCATCCATACTTGGGATGCGATGACTAAGTTATTTGTGCATAAATTTTTTTCTAGGCATAGAATCACAGCCTTACTTCAAAGTCTTAATAGTTTCTCGCAGCAAGATGGAGAACCTCTCCAGGATTATTTAGAAAGGTTCCATGAACTTCTGATGCAATGTCCACACCATGGATTTGATACCTTGAAACTTACTATGATTCTCTACGAAGGATTAGATCACAAAACAATGACCATGGTAGAATCACTATGTGGTGGTAATTTCGCTGATAAAACCCCTGAGGAGGGTTATAAGTTTTTGCATGAAGTATCTGATAAAACCCAGGATTGGGGGGATAAGGAGTCCATAAGGTCAATGGCTAGTAGAAAGGGGGTGCATAGAGTTGATATCGAATTCGACTCTGAAGCAAAAATAGCTTCTTTGACAAGAAGACTAGAATCATTAGAACTTAGTACTAAATCTAGACCTTTTGTTGAGTCTGTGGACCAAGCCACTCATGACGATGGTGGAGAACAAGTCCATGCTCTCTACCAAGACAATCGTCGTAGATTTGACCCGTATTCCAATACGTACCACCCAGGGTGGGCAAGACACCCTAACTTTTCCTGGTCTAGAGGTCAGTATGAAGGTCAACCTAGTAATACTAGTGATTATACGCAGAAGTCATCCGGTCCTACTGATTCATCTAACCAAAGAGTACCTAGTATGGAAGAAAGTCTTAAGATATATATGCAGGCCACCCAAAAACAACTAGAGAATATGGACAAAACACTGCTAGGTCCATAGCAACCTTAGAAAGACAAATAGGTCAGCTTGCTAGCCAAATAAGTGAGAGAGACAAGGGACAGTTTCCAAGTCAAACACAGCCTAACCCAAAGGGGTCTTATGAGGTAAGCACACCTGGTGCTAATCCCTCAGATCATGTCCAGGTCGTCACTACTTTGAGAAGCGGCCGGGTCATTGATATCCATCTTAGTGATCCTAAGAAGAAGGAGACAGATAGGAACCCACCCACTATTACGCAGTAAATACCCTTAACACAGAAAGAAACCAATGAAACTGAAAGAGGTGAATCTGAAAACACTTATGTTCCTCGCGCTTCATTTCCCCAAAGTTTAGTATCCCAGAAGAACTATTGATATCGTAGAAGTGTTCAAACAAGTTAAAATCAATATTCCCCTCTTAGATGCCATTAAGCAGATTCCTATGTATGCTAAGTTCTTAAAAGATATGTGCACTGTGAAACGAAAATTAAATGTCCATAAGAGAGCTTTTCTTGTTGAACAAGTGAGCTCTATTATTACTCAGAAAACACCACCGAAATACAAAGACCCTGGTTGTCCTACTATTGCTTGCACTTAGGACAACACAAGATTGAACATGCTTTGTTAGATCTAGGGGCCAGTGTGAATCTCTTGCCATATTCTGTGTATGAGCATTTAGGACTTGGTGATTTGAAGCCCACTAGTGTTACACTCCAATTGGCTGATAGGTCCATTAAAATTCCTAGAGGAGTGGTAGAAGATGTTCTTGTACAGGTTGATAGTTTTGTTTATCCTGTGGACTTCGTAATTCTTGATACTCAACCTGTGACAGACCCTAGTGGTCACATTCCTATCATTTTAGGACGACCGTTCTTAGCAACTTCTAACGCAATCATAAATGGTAGGAATGGTATTATGGAACTTACTTTTGGTAGTTGGAAGATGGAAGTGAATGTTTTTCATGTTGCACGTTCTCCTCCTGATCTTGATAACCATGAAACTGTGTGCATTATTGATGAAATAGTCCATGAAACTTACTTGCAGAACCATGTAGATGATCCATTAGAGGCTTGTTTAGCACACTTTGGACATGATTTTGATGATGAAAATATTATTTGTGAAGTCAATGCCTTGTTAGACTCCACACCACTGTTAGACACTAAAAAATGGAAGCCTGAAATTAAACCTCTAGTCCTTCCCGAATCTCGACTCATTCCATCTGTCGAGAAAGCTCCGACCTTGACTCTTAAACCATTGCCAGACACTCTAAAATATGTTTACTTAGGCCCGGTAGATACTTTACCTGTTATAATTGCTTCTAATCTTACATTAGAACAGGAAAGCAGATTGGTAGATGTCCTTAGAAAACATAAGGAGGCTATAGGTTGGTCAATTGCAGATTTGAAAGGAATTAGTCCTAGTGATTGCATGCACCATATTTACTTGGAGGGAAATACTAAAACGTCTAGAGAAATGCAACGTAGATTAAATCCTAACATGAAAGAGGTTGTGAGAGAGGAAGTTCTGAAACTCTTAGATGCGGGTATCACATACCCGATATCCGATAGTACTTGCGTCAGCCCCGTTCAAGTTGTACCCAAGAAATCAGGAATCACTGTAGTTAAGAATGAAAGTAACGAATTGGTTCCTACTCGACAGACCACCGGGTGGCGAGTATGTATTGACTATAGGAAGTTGAACAAGGTCACGAGGAAAGATCATTTTCCTCTTTCATTCATTGACCAGATGTTAGAGAGGTTAGCTGGACATAGGTATTATTGTTTCTTAGACGGTTATTCCGGTTATAACCAAATCCTTATTGCCCCTGAAGACCAAGATAAAACCACGTTTACTTGTCCTTTTGGTACATTTGCATATAGACGCATGCCTTTCGGGTTGTGTAATGCAGCCGCTACTTTTCAGCGTTGTATGTTGAGCATATTTTCTGACATGGTAGAGAGGTTTATTGAAGTTTTTATGGATGATTTTTCTGTTTTCGGGTCGTCGTTTGATGAATGTCTCCATTATCTCACTCTTGACTTAGTGAGATGCAAGGAGAAGAATCTAGTATTGAATTGGGAAAAATGTAACTTTATGGTTCATTCAGGAATTGTTCTAGGTCATACTGTTTCTTCTAAGGGAATAGAAGTAGACAAAGCTAAAATTGTTTTGATTTCTAAGTTGAAATTCCCACGTACGGTTACGGAAGTTAGATCATTCTTAGGTCATGAAGGTTTTTATCGTCGTTTTATTAAGGATTTCAGTAAGATCTCACGCCCTTTATGCAACCTTCTAGGTAAGGACGTTACGTTTGTCTTTGATGAAACTTGTATTGCAGCTTTTGAGAAGCTGAAATTACTTTTAACTTCTGCCCCTATTATACAACCGCCCGATTGGAGTCTTCCATTTGAGATTATGTGTGACGCCTCTAATTATGCAGTTGGGGCTGTTTTAGGACAACGCAAGAATAAATCACAACATGTCATCTACTATGCTAGTAAGACCTTGAATGATGCACAATTAAATTACTCAACAACTGAGAAAGAACTTTTATCGATTGTGTTTGCTGTAGACAAATTTAGACCTTATCTTTTAGGGTCTAAGATTATTATTTTCTCTGATCATGCTGCCTTGAAATACCTTTTAACTAAGAAGGATACTAAACCTAGGTTGATTAGATGGATATTGTTGCTACAGGAATTTGACTTAGAAATTCGGGACATGAAGGGTTCCGAGAATGTAGTGGCAGATCACCTGTCTAGGATCATTTTAGAGTCTTCTGATGATGTTGTCCCTATGCATGAAACGTTCCCTGATGAACAATTGTTTGCTATTTCTCACTTGCCTTGGTATGCGAATATTGTTAATCTTGCTATTGGTCGAATACCTGAAGATTGGTCGAAACAAGATAGAACTAAATTTTTAGCTGAGGTTAAGCATTTTTTTTTGGATGATCCATATTTATTTAAGTATTGTCCTGACCAGATTATACGTAGATGTGTGCCTAATGATGAAGTTAGGAGTATTGTCACTTTTTGCCATTCTTATGCTTGTGGTGGCCATTTTAGTGCTAAGAAAACTGCTGCAAAATTTTTGCAATGTGGATTTTATTGGCCAACCTTGTTTTATGATTCTCACGAGTTTTGCAAGAGTTGTGATAGGTGTCAAAAGTTAGGTAAGATTACTAGGCGGAATATGATGCCGTTAAGCTCCATATTGATAGTTGAGATATTTGATGTATGGGGGATAGACTTTATGGGACCTTTTCCCACTTCGAATGGTAATGTCTACATCTTATTAGCGGTTGATTATGTGTCTAAATAGGTAGAAGCAATACCTACCAAGACGAACGACCGCCATGTTGTGATCAAGTTCGTTAGAGAATACATATTTTCTCGATTTGGTACCCCTAGAGCCATTATTAGTGTTGGAGGATCACATTTTTGTAATAGATCTTTTAAAACGCTTTTGAGTAACTACTCCATTACACATAAAGTTTCTACACCATATCATCCCCAAACTTGTGGTCAAGTCGAAGTTTCTAACCGACAAATTAAGCAGATACTAGAGAAAACAGTTAATCCTAATCGTAAAGATTGGTCTACACAGTTATTGGATGCACTTTGGGCATATCGAACTGCTTATAAGACACCCATTGGGATGTCTCCCTTTAGACTTGTCTATGGAAAAGCCTGTCATTTACCTGTTGAGTTAGAACATAGAGCCTACTGGGCAATTAAGACCTTTAATGTTGATCTGTCTACAGCTGGGAATCACTGTAAACTTCAAATCAATGAGTTAGAAGAAATTAGGAATGATGCATATGAAAATGCAAAGATTTACAAAGAGAAAACTAAAGCATTTCATGATAAATCGATTAGTCGAAAGTCGTTTGAACCTGGACAAAAAGTTCTCTTGTGTAATTCTAGGTTGCATTTATTTCCTGGTAAGTTAAGATCTCGTTGGGCAGGCCCGTATTATATCAAAGAAGTTTTCCATCATGGGGCTGTCGAACTTGAGAATAAAGAATCTGGTAATGTTTTCAAAGTTAATGGACAAAGAGTGAAACCCTATTTAGAGCTTACAAACACCGATGTGGAAACTGTCCTCCTCGAAGACCCGGTTTATCAAAACTAATAATATTTGAGACCATGTTTAGTGTATATTAGTAGGATTTTCGTTTTTGTTTCTTTTTAGCAGGGATTCAAGTATCATTTGCTTCATGGGAGTCAACCCATCAAATTTGTTTCCTTCACCTTATCTGTTTAGTTTTTGATTGCTTGTTTTATGCCATTTTAGGATTTCCCATCTTGATTTTACATTGGATGAGTTAGTTTACATTGAGGACAATGTAAAGTTTAAGTGTGGGGGAGTGTAAGCATATAGAGTTCTTAAGTATACAATTTTTTAGGTAGAAAATTTTCAACTTTTTCGAAATTATTTGCATGAAAACCTCCAACTCTTAGATATTTTAGAGTCACTTAGTATACTTCTTGCTAAGTTTACATATGGAGTTTTAACCGAAACAACTGAACTTAGAACTATTATAGAACTATATTCGGAGTGCTTAGTTGTTGAGAGGCTAGAGCTGACAAAAATGGACTTAAACTGCCGGTAGAGAATACAGTATTAGAAGAGTTGATCATTCATACCCATGAGTGAGGCACCAAACCTTAAATTGTCCGTTTAGAGTGTTTCATCTGTACAAATTCCGGGTAGAATGATGAGCTACCTAAATTCGCACCAATTTCAGCACTACTTTATGATCTCTTGAGTGCTATTTCTATCAACAATGAGGGTGCCATCAAAATTGCTAACTCTATCTTGTAGTCTTGTTTGCAGTTGGCACCATTCTCTCGACAATAACAGGTCCATAGAAACATATTATCAACAAGCAGAATATCAAAAATTTGAAGTCAGTTAAGGTTTAAAAGCAATCGTTTAAGAAAGAGCAAATTTCGTATCCAAGTAAAGTAACAATACAATTAACATGTTAAAGACTTATGTACAAAAGCGAAAGAAATCAAAAGATGTGAGTTAGTGAAGTTCAGAATCAAGTGGTAAAGTCTTTATCCCACGGTCGTAGTAATTTCATCATTTATTTTTCTGTTTATATTGTAAAAAAAATATATCAAAAAAAAAAAAAAAAAAAAAACAACGGTTATCATTACTTTAGTTTAGATTTTCTTTTGTATTCTTTCAATAAGGCCGTGGGGAAGAAGAAATCTATAGAGAAGTTTCTAATAACAAGAAATTGAGGAAATGAGTTATAAACTCAAGGTTCTACGAAGTTCAAGAGTTCATCATCTACAGTTGAAGACCGAAGACGTTTCTATTGGATACTGTGAGAGTGGTGTTGATTGCCGATCGGATGAGAAGGTAAGTAAGCATTCCCATCCTTGCATAGTGGTTGATTTCCTTTCTTAGAGGTCACTAGAAAAATAAAAAGGGATTCTTTTTCGTCCTACTTTCTATGGGATAATATCTCCATATGATTCAGAAGGTTACCTTTGCTTCCTACCTTTCAACGTGTGTAGGATTTCTATCTTCATTCCTGCCTGCACACATGTGTGAACCATAAAGTGCGTCCTTTGAGTGTCAAATTCATAAAACCCTATTGGTGAGGCAGAAATATTCGGTCACTCTCGAACCTAGATTCTTTTGCATGGTGGTTTTCTCCTAACTCAAGAGTTAAGCATGAGAATAATGTTCTTTATACTTCTTACTTCTTATTGTTAGTGTTCAGAAACTTGTCTTCGTAGCTCTTTGGATGCAGGTGCTTTGGAATATTTAGAAGTTGGAGTAGGTTTTGTGGGTAAATCTCTTGTAAACCCTCACAAGACTATAACTCGTCCACTAGGGACACCTAGGGGTTTAAAGGCTTGTTACACATGCTAAGTGTAACCGTTTCCTCAACGAAAGGGAGTTGTATTTTAGATTAGTTTAGATTTGTAGTTTGCTCGAGGACTAGCAAAAGGCAAGTGTGGGGGAATTTGATAAGTGCATAATTTATACATTTTAAGTATCATTTCCTTATTCTTATTTGCTATATTTTGTGTGAATTATCGTGTTTTATTATTACTTTTCTAGTTTGTGGGTTTTATTGGGTTACGTCTCTGAAACAAGCAAAATGGAGCTTTACAAGAGAAGAATTTCCAAAGACCCAGTAGAGCTCAGTCCGTTCCAGGATTTCTATCCTCCATCTTGTAGAGAATTTGATTACGAATCCAACGGCGAAAGAACGAGGTCATTCTGACTTCGTATGAGAAAGTTATGAGCGAAACGAATACTAAGAGCAAAAAGGTCATTTCAAGAGATACTGTTATGGACAACCTGGCACACGTTAAGGGACAACTTGAATTTAAATATTGATAGAGCACCTGCTTAATTTCCTCAGGGCTGCCAATAGTTCAAATTTGGCTAAAGGTGCCAAACTCATTTTTCTTTTTGGCGAAGGAGATGGTGTCTGTTGGAGCTCGATGGTGTTTGCAGACACTTTGATGAGCTTCACTTGGCATTAATGGTGGCTGGGAGTGTTGGTGATGTTGCTTCCAGAGACGATGATGGTTGTTGGTGTTGAACCTGTGATAGCAGAGACGCTGTGAGCAAGAATGGTGATGTGGCGCTGTGATGAAAGGCAGTGGTGGTAGAAATGAACTCGATATCATGATGAGTTTGGTGTGGTTGATAGGTGATGATTCTGTGATCATTGATGATAGTGAATGGTTGATCATAGTTGATGGAGGTTGTTGCCACTACAATGTGATTTGATCGTTACTTGATGGGAGAGGCACTTTAGTTGAAGTTAACATGAAATAAAGGTACTGCCATTATTGGCAGTTAGAAAGTGAAGATGGAAATGTGTTTGTCTGTGTTCGAGTGGTGATTCAAGGGAGATGGTGGTTGATGAGTGTTGCTGGAAGTGATAGAGAAGTACTGATGGCAGTGAACATGGAGGCAGATGAACTCGATGGTGCTGTTACGTGAGGTTGTTGGGTCTGTGACATGGTTGTGATTGATCATGGCATCAGTGATGAATGGAAGTGGTGGCTGGGATGATGATCATGAGCTTGCTGCTGGTCTTGAAGGTTTTCTGTGGTGTTTACTGGTAGCCATGGTTCAGTGAGGTGATATCTGGTTGCTTTGCCGTGAAGATAGGTAAAGTGATCTTGGCCGAGAAGTTAACAAGATTTGAGAGAAGTCAGGGAAAGGTTGCGGATAAAGTTAAGTTTTAGGAACTAATCCGTGTTCTAAGAGGATTTGGTTTTGAGTTATATTAGGAAATGGATCCTTTTTGGATGACTATATATAGCCGGGTACCTCAACAACCGAATAAGCGCCATACAATATACTACACAGAGGAGACCTACACACACGGACAATATACTGTACCAAAGAGAATACACAGACGCCCGGACACAGATACTTTCGAGAGACGCAGACGTACAGTTGATATTTTCGACGATTATCGGTTAGTTTATTTTTCTTAATTAATTTGTATGGTTTTTAAGAAAGCCATGTTTGGTTAATTCCCTTGTTAGGGAGAAAGGATGAACTTGTAGAGACGATTTTTATTTGTGTTTCAAAACTAGGGTTTTTAACTGTATAAACTAAATATTATTAATTTGTCTCTCTCTCAACGTTTTACCGTCTCGATGATTTTTCATGTTCTATGCCACGTATAGTTCATTGTTTGATTAGTAGAAGGACTCGTTGAAACCTCGTATTAAATCGTTTTATGAATATTCTTTGACTCTTTATGCCCCGTATATTTAGTACTTCGAAATTCTACTTTAGGTTGAAAACAAATAATTCTTTTAGAAATCAAGACCCTATATGACGAATGCAATTAAACACTAATCTACAACGGATTCCCGGAACCTTAACATTTTCTTCGTACTGTTTTTATAACTTTATTAAATAATTTTAATTCATTAGTTAATTAAATACTTACTAAAAAAAAAAACCTAAAAAAATATTTTAATCCAAACTCCTCGTGGGAACGAACCGTATTTGCTCTTGTCTACATCTTTCGACACTGTGCGCTTGCGGTAAAACAAAGTCGGTTTTCCGACGCATCAATAACAACTTTAGAAAAACGTTAGCATAAAATATAAATAATGAAACTTCTACTTTATGGAAGTTTCCCCCACAATTAATCTTTGCTATACTTGGAAGTAAATAAAGAACATAGAACAGAGAAACTTCTTTGGGTTCCTCTCGGTGAACCTGCACAATGCTATAATCAAATATATCTAGTGATGGATAGTTAGAAGCAAAATAATTTTTAAGAATTTTAGTAGAACATATACCCAACCTAAGTGAGGTAGGTAGTTCCTTAAAAATTGGATTAACCTTTTTGGGAACTATTTCGATTGGGGGGGATCAAAAGATATATAATTATATAAATGATTAGACAAACCTTCACGACCTCCTGTATTACGGGGTCCTCATCATTCTTAAAGAACCCGAATGAATTATTTACTTTATGTGAATTGTGGATCGTGGTCCTCTATCGAACTCTTTATAAGCAATTGTTCATCAGTTTATGCTTCAACCATAATCTTAATATCATTATAATCCTTGGCAAGGTTAATTGGGTCTTCCACGAAATCAATTAATTTGGTTTCATTCTCAATCACCGTTTTTTCAACACCCTCTTCATCGAAAACATGGTTCTTTTTAAGAAAATTTTCCTCGGCACAGATCCTTAGATCTTATGAGTATGTTATACCATTTATAACAATAGATAGGCTATACCTAACATTCTCCTTTTCAATCGGCAAATGATCGTTATTATGATCCGGAGTTGGAATATAACTTCATCATTTTTACAAGGAATTTTAAAAGGTTGCTCATATTCATAATCGTCATCAAAATTTTTGTCAACCTCATAATCTTGATTATCCCAACGACGTTGGAACTCCATTTGCATGACCCTATTAATTTCTTGGAGAGTTTCCTATGATGCTCCATCTTCTTCTAGTTGATCGTGTTGTTTAAAGAGTTTTCTGGTTAATGCATTTTCTACCATTATTCACAATAGAGTCTGTAGACCACATCTCTTCCCTTTAAATTGGCGAATGCTCAAAAATATGAGTAATAAGAGTATATCTGGATACACAATCATAAGTTTTTATTTCCAAACTGTCTGATATCTGTATATTACTAGAAAACAATTGATTAGAAATATAGCTATCCTTCCATCCTCGTGATTGTTCACTTACACACCCGTTGTAAGGTTGTTGGCATGTATGAGAATAATCATAAGGTTCCATAGGATATTGACCATAGCCAAAAGATTGGTTTTGGATATACCCATGGTGTGGTTAGTAGTTATCATACAAATGAGATTGAAAACCATATTGATTACCACTATTATATGATTGACCTTGTGCACCGTACATGTTATTTCCGAAAGGAAACATGGCGACTCACAAAAAAATATTAAAAATACTAAACCCTAAAATAAAAATAAAATAAAATAAAAGTGATACTTACAACCTGTTTTCAGAATTTACCTCCCGTTTTTGACGAGCGAATAACACCTTCAACTAGTTGTTAACACCACGAAAACCTAAAATTCTGAAAACACTAAAGAAAAATGTGAAAATATATAAACTACTAAAACAAGCTAAAACAAATAACAAATCAATTAGCGATTTCTCCCCGCAGTGACGCCAAAATTTGATGTGTGTCGTAAATGCAACAAATTAATCAATATATTTCTCACTAATTAGCTAGTAATATAGCGGCTGTAAGGATCGTTCCCACAGAGAGCGGTGTAATTGAGATATTATTTGGATCAACAGATAAGAATAAAAGGAATAATAAGGGGGATCGGTTGTTTAAAGCAATTAAAAAGAATAATAATAAGAAGAAAAGATGATTATAGAATCATTCGCCGTTACAAACATTGACTCGAGTAGTATACTTATCTATCTTTCGTCAGAATCACTCATCACCAACCGTAGAATAGATGGTATTTAGCTCTCCCCAAAAATCCTTATATCACCGGATAACAAGTACGCTTAGACACAGGATTCTATCCAACCGAGCCACCTTTAGGTTCGCTTATAAGATGTAATTCAATCGAACGCTTTAATGTTTGTGAATTTAGGTTTGATCCCAACAGTCAAACTCAGTATGCTCGGTTCACTTACTGGTGTTGTCTTCACACACGATTGCTCCACAGAATCCTCTGCAAGGTCTTATGTTTTCTACTTGTATACGAGATGCTCGACAATTACGGATCCTCAAATCTCTACTAGCATTAGAATGATCAGTATAATAACTTGGTTACGCCTCCAAACAATATAAAAATCAATCATAAACCTTAGAATAATGAAAACAAATGACAACGATAAAAACTCCCGCTAAACTTGTAGAACTAATAAAGCTTCATGCCCGGAATATAAAAATCATCCTTAATCAATTAAAAATTATCTAAATACTCCCTTCGTTTCAGGAAAAGAGTTACTTTCTCTTTAAATTTTTGTTCCAACAAAAGAGTTACTTTCATTTTCAATATAACAAACTTTCAAAACTATCCTTATTATTTTAAGAAATGTTATTATTCTCATTATAAAGATATATGTAGTATTAAACTTTTTGTTAGGGTAAATCAGGAAATAAATTACAAAAGTTATTCTCTCTCATCTTGCCTTAACAATTGTGCAAATAGGAAAAGTAACTCTTTTCCTGAAACGGAGGGAGTATAATAATGGAGTTCATATCAAATAAAAAGAAAATAAAACTAAAAATTCAGAACCAAACAATGCAAACCCAAACAAGCATGCGAGTGTGATCATAACGGGCTAGAATGTTGGTGAAGTTGAACTCAGGCCTGTTGTTGAACTACAATTGAATGGTGAATATGTGGCTATAAGGTGTAGGTTATATTGTGAACAATTTAGTGATTGTTGTGTACTGAATGGTGGGTGAATGGTATGCGAAGCTTGGAGGAGGGTTTGGAGAGGAGCAAAAGCTCATCTCTCAGTTGGAGGTGAGCAGGCACGAAAGGGAGATGTTTTATGTTGCCCTAGTCTTCCCTTTTTATAGCTTTGCGAACGTGATTTCCACGCAAACTCAATATTTCAAACCATCTCAAACTCTTAAACACCGCCTACGCTCATCCGTTTATCTTTAATCACATGAAAATTACAAGTTGTTCAACTTGTACTTCTCAGGAACAAAACTCTTTCCAATTCCGTGTTATTCTCAAACTCAAATTTCTCTTACTGTCTTTAAACTCTCCAAAATGCCAGCCTTCTCACTCGAGAAATTCGACCCTAAATTTTCTCGTTCACTGATGCCTAAACAAAGCAAATTCCCTGTTTTGTAGCTTGAACTCCAGCTTTCAGCGAACAAAAATAGCCAAGCGTAACCACTCTCCATGTTCGATTCATTATCATCTGTTGAAACTTTTAGAAACCTGAAACACTTGGATAATACTACGGAGATATAAGAACATAGAAGTGTTGCTCGTATAGAGCTCCTTGAACTCTGGTAGTGAAGGTTGTGAAGCAAGACTTAGTAGTTACTTAAACTCTCTCTTGTATTGATTTGTTTCTTGCTTACAAACTGAATACAACATGCCTAACTATTTATAGGCTTTGTTAACCGACCATATATTACTCTAGTTTTTTCTAGAGATTTTTCTTTTTTATCTCTAAGTTGTATTTTGTTCACATAACAAAGACCGGCAGTACACACTAGCTCTATCTAGAGTTTTCTTTGACCGACTAATAAGGAAGAATCTAGAGATTAAATCTCTAAATATTAATGACGTTTATCCAAGAAGAGTTTAAAATTCTCTAGACTCTGATCGACTTGGATTTTTCTAAACTTATTTTAGTCTAGAAGATTACTATGTAACTTTAGAATTCTCTAGACTCTGACCGACCTGAATTTTTCTAGACTTATTTTAGTCTAGGAGATTACTATGTAACTTGATTATTAAGGTAAGTCTTGAGACATGGAACTGGCAGACTTGTCTGGAACTGGTAGATTTGTCTAGAATTTTCTAGACAACTAAATCACAAATTATCATATATCTTCAACACCCCTCTTAATTTGTGATGTTGAGTTTTTCTCTAAAATAGTTGAACTTGTCTATTGTGACGGCTTTTGTGAAGATGTCTGCGTTTTGTTCTTCTGTTAGACAAAATTGGAGCTTGATTTCCTTGTTTTCCACTAGCTCTCTTATGAAATGGTGTCGTAGCTCTATATGCTTCGTTCGTCTTCATTTGTAACTTGTCTTAAACATTGTTGGTGACCTGGCTTTTACGTCATGTATTATTTAGAGACTTTCATCTCTAGATTTTCACTTATTAGTCGGTCAAGTAGGAAACATCTGGATTTTAGCTAGTCGGTTGTGTAGCCTATATAAATAGGCAAGCCTAGTTCATATGTAAGCATCCAAGAATCATCCAGAAAAACTCAAGTGAGCGAGAAGTAAAGTGTAAGTGAGAGCTAGTGTAAGCGTAAGTGCTACACTAAAACCATTGGTAACATTTTCATTTCATATTAATTAAAACCTCTTCTCTAAACCAAATTCGTTAAACCCATTACACTTCCGCATTGGCGTCAACACCATTAACATCCTCACGCATCATCCCTAAAATCTGCCAATAACGACCACTCGTGTTTCGCTATTCATTGTTACTAACAAATAGCATAACCATCTCCAGCCTTGCTGCACCAACTACCAGGGATAAAATCCACTTTTGCCCATTCGTACTCAAGTTCGAACTGCTCCATCAATCACCATTAACGGTAATACAAACATCACTGCCATGACCTGTCTGTGTTGTCTTCTTTTTCCAACTTCGTCAATTCCTCGAGCCCATTAATTACTCAAGCTCAGAATAACTTTTTATTTGATTGATAATTATATAAAGCGGAAGATATTTATCCATTTGCATCAAGCTTAATATTCCTTCCCATTAACCATCAGTCTGTATATGCCTTCTAATGCTATCAACAGCCTTTTTCGTTGATTTGAGCCCATCACAGGCTCGAGCTTGAGAAGTATCATCAACCTCTTCCAAGTCTTCTAACCCCACATTAGCCACACGTGTTTGTAACAGTGAGTCTGCAATGTCTATACACTGTTGCAAACTCGCTGTTTTATAATTTTCTCCCCATTTTATCTTTGTAAACAATTTTTTAAGCTATGAATAAATATTTTGAGATGTTGTTTACCATGATGAGCTACTTCTCACTCAACCAAGACAATGGAGGACTTACACATGATTGATGGGTAATATTTTTATTTTAAATATTTTATTTACTCTAGTTTTATTTTTGATTCACTTAATCACTGTTTTTGCAGAGTTTTAATCCAAACACATAATTATTTTAATTATTTGTCATTCAATTTGGTAGGTTATGCTTTGTTAAATCATTTAATGACCGATGCTTAATGTTTACAAGTAAAATTTGAAAATTTGTCTGATTATTAGTGAGTTGAGATAAAAGAGGACTTAAAGATAACTAGAGTTTCATAAATCCTGGTAAATCAATTCAATCATGAGTAGTAGTGAAATCCAGAGTCTTGGTTGCTTTTAATCTTATTGATATCGTTTTCGATTTAGTTTTTCTTTATTTTTAGATTAAAAATTAGGTTTAAAAATTAAATCTTCAAAAGTCTTGAACGAACCTTTTTACCACTTGTCTACAAAATACATCAATGCGTGTCGTAAGTACAACAAACTAACCAATATATTTTCCACTAATTAACTAGTAATATAACGAAAGTAAGGATCGTTCTGCTTGATATCAGTCATTTTTCTTGTCCATCAACACTGTCAGTAATTGAACCAGGAAAGCTGGTTATAAACTGATCGAGGAGAAGCTCTGCTAGTCGTGTTTAATACTTGGGGAAGATGGTGGTGATATGAACAAGATAGAAGGTACCTAAAACTTACTTAAATAACTAGAAGCTCTTAGACAATTTTCCGGTGCCTTTATAACTTCCATTAATCCCTCATTCACCTATCAGTTCCAGGGAACCGACATGCCAAATTTCTCGTTTTTCCTATAACTTCTTCATACAGAGTCGGAATGACTTCATTCTTTCGCTGTTGGCTTCGTTTCTTCATTTTCTACGAGATGATAACAAGAAATCCTGGATATGGTCAAGTTCCACCTCATCCTATCCCTTCTTCTTTTGTAGCACTTCTTTTCTTGCACAATTAAGTGTCGATTTACTTCTTTTGGATGGTTTCACCCGCTAAAAGATAAATTAACAAAAATACAGTAATTCACAAGAAATATAGCAAATGCTAACATGAAATTGACACTATAAATATGTCAAATATGTACTTATCAATATTAGAAAAGAATTATGAAATTACGCAAGTGATCATAAATTTGGAAACTTTTTTCATCTGCTTTATAGGTGCATGAGTTGATATTTAATGTTTTGATTTCTTACCATGAAGATTCTAAACTGCAACAAAAAAATCAATTCTAAAAACGTCTATTTCGTGATCTTCGATTTTGCATGGTAAAACAAAAATTTCTTCAAAATTTTCAAAAATCTTTTACAACTGTAATAATATGCCAACAATGACTAATCCATAATCATGTGCATCGCATGAATGAATAATCTAAAGTCCACCAATTCGCTAGATTATAACTCTTTCATGTGTGATAGTATTGGACAATATGACCCTAATCAATAAATCAATTTAGTTAGTCACCTAAACAATCTATCATACATGCATCCATATGAACATTCTTATTGTAAAAACAAAAGATAATCATGTGAAAAATTATATATATATATATAATAATTCAAATCATGTCTAAAAATTAGAATTCATCCTCAATCAATAACTATTTATCTACTCATGAAATAAAAAAAGATCACGATACATGTAAAAGATGATCAACAAGAAATAGTTATAGAGATGGAAACACTCCAAAGCCCTATAATTTTTCTCCTTAAATTGTTCTCCTCTAAAAGCTTACTAAAAGATTGTGTAGAAGTGTTTAAAATCATCTTTTAAATAAATACCCCAAGTGTAGATATATTTGTGCCTGAATCTTGTCGAAATAGGTTTCCAAATTCGTAAAAAAAAAACAAACCCGCAAGGCTCATAACTGCCTGTGCATAAAACCTTAAAAAGGCCCAAAAGCCCGAGGTTGTTTTCCTCCATACGGCCTAGCATGTACAATTGGGTCTTGCAATGGTCGGTCAAAATTGGCATACCATAAATCTAATAAACTCTTAGATTTTTAGATGCGAACATGCATGGTCGTTCATAACGAAACGACCATGACTTGTTTTGGTCGGTTGGAAACCAACGACCATGCTTATTTCTAGTCGACCTAGCTCTTGCTCAAAATTGGCGAGAATTTCTTTGATACGCTATTTTGTCTTCATGGTCGTCTAGATGTAGAGACTACCACCCTTTGCAGTCGGTCCTGCATGACCTACCATGTTTTTTCTCCTTATGTTCACACTTAGGGACATGTTTAGCATTCTATACTTGCTTTATACTTTCTTGGGTCTTCTCAACTTTTTATACTTTACATTTTAATCACTTTAAATAGTCATTTTTACTCTTTTTGGATGATCTATCTAATTATAAATAAACAAAACACCCGGAGTAATTACAATAAGATTATCAAATATTTGTATGGTGTTGATGTTAAAATTATGACATGTCCTTGGCTAGACATGAAAAGAGTGCCCTATCGTAATCCTTGTTAGTAGTTAGCCTATTTTATTAGTTATAGTTAGTAGTAATTAACTACAGTTAATTGATATAATCTATGAAGGGAGGGTTGAGATGTAAACGCATGGGATATTTAGTCGTTAGATGCTAGGGTTGTAAATTAATAAGCTCAAAAGTCTATAACAAAATCTTTATCCAATTTTTAATCGAATATAATCGTTTTCTCGATTTTAGGATGTGTTCTTCGTGAACCAGATAGCTCGAGAGTATAATCTTTTGCAGTTATTAGCTCATCAACAAGGCAATGAGGTGATTGGAATGAATCCTTTTACTTGCTGCATTAATTCATTTGCAATCATCTCAAGAACCAACAATCGAAGAAGCTGGGGTTATAAAAACTCCAAAGATTGATGAGGTGTTTGTTACTGAATAATTGGTCATTAATTCTAGCAGAGTCTCTTCAATTCCATCAGAAAAAACACATAATAAATTTCTCGATTTCGAGTTGATTATTTTTTTCATTTTTCTTTGATGAAAATGAGGATTTGTATAAGGGTGTGACATTGGTGGTTATTTGTAAAAATGTCACAGAGAAACAATATAGTCAAGAGTGCCTTAACCTCTTAGTTGGATAAATATTATACAAAATTTATTTATGAGCTTGTTTTAGAAAATGGGTACCAATTAGAATTGTTATTTGAGGACTCGCTTGTGTGTTGATCAAAGAGGGTGAAAATATTGATGTTATAAGGCTACACCAAGGTGATGTCCTCTGGACTATTTTGTTACTGCACATGACAAAGTAAAATGAGTTTGAAAGTGCACAACAACTGTCTGATCAAAGGATTGGTAGACGTGCATAGCCGGAATTTTCATGGGGATGAAGGTTTTATGATTCTCTTAGTCAGCAGATGTAGATACCATATTATATATATACCGCTAAGAGAAAGGACTGTGGGATAAATTATATTAGGGTCTATCCTTTTTAAAATAAGAAAGTCTAGGTAATGAAGTGTAAACCTATCATGGGATAAAGGGATAATAGTTTATACCGCTAACAATCAGCCGTTTGGAGAAAGAAAGCCAAACTGGATTGCATACTGTAAGTCGTTCATTATTTAATAAATAAAATCAGACAACATATTATAAGCCGTTTGGATAAGACTTCACTCAAATTCTTCTCCTTTTGTTTTGTTATTAAACTATCGCACTGGGATGTATGTATGTACGCTTGGTTTTGTGCCGAAAAATGAAATTGTATTTGCGCAAGCTGTTTCATTGCTTGTATGTTCATAAGAAAAGGTTTATAATGAGTTCATATTTGTTTGTGGAAATTTTGTGAAGTTACGCAAAACGATCGATTATTTGTTATGTGAATATACGAAATACTAATATGGCATACTGTGGGCCATTTGGAAAATAAAATAGAAATAGAAGGCATATTGTGGCCCGTTGTTTTAGTGTGAAAATAAATGTACAGTAAAATCGTACTTTCAAGTAGGTTCGAATGATCAAAATCGAACAGGTGGAGCCTAAACCAAGAAATGACTGATGTTGTAAAATATAGTGGTAAAAAGAGGTTCGTTTCTCGAACTTGTAAAGGTAATGATTTTAGAAAAGAATGATTTTAATTAACTCTAGACAATTCCAGGAGTATGAAAAAGATTAAATAACCTAAAGATGATTTTTGAATAATTTTAAAAGGACCAGGAATCAGGAATCAGGTAATTCTAACAACCTATGTGATTAATCAGATAATTCTTTTTAAATTAATTGAAGCGCAAGTAATTGCCAAAATTGGTTTCGTTATGCTAACAAACAGAGGTAAATCACAAGCATGGACTATCGAAATTAATTAACCAAGCATAATCCATCAAGCAAAAGCACAACTGTTGAAAGAAAACCGTTTTCACTATTTAAAACTATGCAATTCTAATAACAAAAGAATTATGAATAATTATTAGAAAATAATTAAATCACATAAAATTGAGAAAATTACCTTATCCATCATCCCAGTAAGTAGACTTAGCTCATGGTGGAGAAAACTTGCTCAAAAGACCTCTTCATTGCTCAAAATATCGATTACAAAGTTGAATAATGGTGTAACAGCTGAACAGATGCGTGTATAAATGTCACAGAACAGGGTTCAGCCGTTACAAAATAGCTTTAAGCAACAGAAGTGTTTAAAATCTAAGGCAACAGGAGCAAGATGTAACACTAGATACGCAACAGATACAGACGTTGCAGAATCGTCTTCTTCGGTGATGGTGGGTGAAGAACAAGCCGGCCGGAGCAGCAGCAGGTGATCGGCGGCGACCGGAGTATGGCCGGAATTCTCTGAATCGATCTCTAGGGCTGCCTGGTTGATTTCTTCGGCTTCTCTTCATATATATAGGGTCTACAAACCCTAGGGAGAGTTCTAAACCTAATAGAACTCTCCAAAACTCTCCAGAATCTTCCCAAATCCGAATCAAACATGGAATCCTTTTTCCCGTCCAAATTCACTCCAGGAACCTCTTTTTCCGGCTAAAAACTCGTAAAATTGGTTGTATGGCTCTTGTATCAAACTCTTCTAGCTTGTGGGACACTTTGGAGTCGAAAACAACTTGAAAATCTCGTAACATGAAGTCCACAGTTGAAAACAATAATTGTCCCGATGAGTCCCGATCCATCTCGGCTGAGTTGACTCGCTGGGTTGGCCCGATCCAACTCAGCCCGATCCAAGGGTGCCCCAATCCAAAGTGTGGGTGCCTTGATCCATTTTCCCGGGTGCCTTTAACACTTTTGAGCCAATTTTTCCACAAATCTTTATTCTTCTAATGTACCTACAAAAGCATAAAAACACGTAATATTCGCAAAATCGAAAACTAACTTAATAGAAACTAAGGTGCAATTTAGACACTAAAATGTGTCTATCAATGACCGTTCACGTCATGCTTCAATTGCAAAGATGGAAAAAATTTGGGTAGGTCTTAGGGGAGGAAAGCGAAGAAGGTTGAGAAAATATCAGTGTGATAATGTATGGAGAAGAAAATGGATTCTCTGAGAGGAATCGCTAATTTTGTAGGTTTTGTTTCTCCAAACCGAGTATTTTCTCGTAAGTCGTGGAAGTTAGGGAGAGGTGGAGAAGTGATGATTATGGAGATTATAGTTGGGTGGTGCCCGGAAAGTAGGAAAGACATGTCTGACCATTACTCCTCATCCTCTCAACTGCTCTGTAACCACCCACTTCTTGTTACCTTCTTGTTCGTGGAGGTAGTGCCACCATCCACGATATCCATAGACCACCAGACCAATACCTCAATGAGAATCCCCCCATGTTGTATTTGATATCTCGTGGAAATAGTGAAGTCATAAGCCACTATGGTTTTGATTAATTCAAGTCAAGTCAAGTCAAGTCAAATGACTTGCTCAGACAATGAGGAAAGTTGTGCTATTCACTGGATTGATAGTCAGACTGATTAGTATCGAGTCTGGGAATTTTAATGGTCATATACTTATTTGAAAGTAACATGGCGTATTTAATGGCTAAGTATTAGCTCAGAAGTGACTTATCGTAAGTGTAAGAGGCATCTGAGGCCAAATGTTGTATAGGGATTCTTAAGCAAGGAGCCCTATTAGAATTCACATAAGACTTGATGTTGGACCTCTATTGAGAAGAAAGGCGTATTTCTGAGGAAAGTAGCTAGCAAAGGTAACACTAGCTACTTACCGCAAATAAGAATGTGCTAACTCTTTTAATGTAAAAGGCTAGTGTGTTAATGTCTCAGGAGTAAGACAATTATGCACAACTTCTAGTAAATATCAATTGTACTAGGGATAGGAGGCTAGTATCAAGAAGGTTTTAAGTTAGCACTTTAATTGTATAGTTAGCATTAAAGTTTTAGTATTAATGTACTTGTGGCTAAGTCGCTAAGTATGGCTTATGCTAAGCCAAGAGTGCATTAGCCATGGTCGTTATTCAGGGACGTGCTATACATGGCTAGAGGCGCATAAGAGCCAAGGATGATGGAGTTGGTAGCGACGCATAGGACCTAGGGTCCATTTGGATTTGGAGTCGCATTGGAGGAGCTATCAACGCATATGAGCTAGGACGCTGAAGCCAGGGGCGCATAGGACACCATGGGGCGCGCTGGGATATAGGCTAGAGACGCATTAGGAGCCAAGACGCTGAGGAAAAGCCAAAGGCGCCAAGGAGCTAGGGACGCGGAGGAGAAGCCAAGGGCGCCAAGGAGCTAGGGGGGTCACGGCGTTGGAGGCACATTTGGCCACTAAGAGCGCATCAACCTTGGATGTTAGGCTTGGATATGTATTGGCTTTAGGAGTCACGCTAGAGAATCTAGGGACGTGCTAAGGCATTGTAGCGACACATAGAAACCAAAGGACGTGCTTGAGAAGATGGCGACGCGTTAGGCACTAGGCTAAGGAGAGTTCGCGCTTTTCACGCCAGAACTAAGGTTAACACTTTTAGCGCTAAGGTCGAGGTGCCAAGGTGGTGATGCGTTGGATGAGGCCTTATCAGGATAAAATATATTATCTAAGAACATTTTAGGTTAGTTAGGACTTCTTAGGTGCCATGGTTTAGCGTCAAGAAAGTTAGCGCTAATGTGGCTAATTGGTGCCAATGTGGTGCTAAGCCAAATAGCTAGTGCTAACTTGGCGCTAATATGAAAAAAGGCTAGGGTTAGCCTAGCTAAGAGGTTAAATACGTCTTTTGTGGCATTGCTTCTTGATTGTGGCGGATCCGAGGGAGTGACGTATTATTTGTAGCTTATATTCAAGAACAGTGCTAAAATAACATATTTGTGCTCAGAAGAGCAATTTTAGGAGCATTCTTTGCGAATGAAGCGTTAAGCTATAATATATTTTAGGATTTAAGCATTAGATATTCTCGAGTTTAATGGATGTTGCTAGAACATCGATGCACATTCGAGGTAAGTTCAAGGAATTCAGCCGTGGAATTTATGAGACTTGAGATTAGTTCGATATGGCATGAATATTATGAGTATTGATGAGGCTACAAGGCCACTTTATAATGTTTAGAAAGAACCTGCACTCTTAATTCACTTGTGGAATATAAGTAGAGACATATTATTCTATATTAAGCATATGCGCATAAATATTTACATATATATGCTTTTGTTGCTTAGCAAAAGGGAAATTTTATAATTCTAGCCTTTGTCAAAAACTCACCATCTACATTAAGTCCCCTTCTTAGCGGGGAACAATGATGTTTCTCAGTAAGCATTAGATGGTAACAATATGCTTTCAATAATTATATATGCATAATTTAAACTTTGAGAGTAGAGGAAAATATATTTAGCTTCTGGGATATTAAGATGTGCACCCCTTAGCGTGAAATTTGGTTGTGAATAGTAGGCGCCTTTGTCCCTGCTTGGTATATCAACTACCACGGGTGGGAAAGACCAAAGTTAACGCGGCGAAGAAAAAGGCAACCTTGCACCATTTTTTTCTTTTTTTTATTTCCTAATTGGACAATGAATCTTCAAGTTGGCACCTATATATATATATGCCTTTTTTTTTTCCCACCGTTTTTTTTTTTTTTTTTTTTTTTTTTTTTTTTTGTGGCGTGACAAGAATTGATCTTGATTTCCAGGTTGCGGCGTTAGCAAGTGTGAGAACTTGATTTTTAGTAAGTGTCATGGCCGACCAAAACAAGAAGGTAAGTTTTCTCTCCCTTCCCTATTTCATAACGCCATTATGTCTTTTTCTTTGCAAACCCTAGTTGTTTTTTTTAAAAGACGAGAATTATGCTCTCTTTTTTTAAAGCCATGAACTTTTGGCAAACTAGGGTTTCAATCCTCTTTTGATATAGGGAAAATTTGAATTTATTGCAGATGACTAATGAACATAATAATGATGTTGGCACATCTTCTGGTCAGAATAAAGAAGAAATTTGTGATGCTATATTTCTTGAGAGCGTACCTCATTTTCGTGATAAGTTTCAGGAGTATATTTCTGAAGAGCTTTTCGTACCTTCTGGTTTTATTGGTAGCCATATCCGCAAACTTGAGAAGTATGCTGTCCCCCAGAGTATTGTCTCTGAGACTATCCCCAGACTTTGTCTGCAGGGAAGAGATTGTGTACCTTCTTCTGTCGAATTCAAGACATACCAAGTCCCCATGAAAAAGTGGGTGAGGTGGTGCAAATCGATATTGAGTGACCCTTCAATGTTCAAGGTTTTGAAAGAGGATGGAATATTTCATGCTATAAGACTGTCTGATCATTTGCAGATTTTCAAGGATGTCGAGGGTCTTTTATCCTTTGCTCTATGTTGTTGTGAGCCAACTCATACCTTTATATGCGCCTAGGGCGAACTAACAATTACTCTGGAAGACGTAGTTAGTTTGTTGCAGCTTCCGGTTTCTGATACTCTTCCTGTCGAAAATTTCACTAAAGAGAAGCAAATGATCACATCTCTAGAGAGGAAGATAGAAGAAATCCAACAGGGTAGGGGTCGAAATGGTGCATATTATATGAAGTGGATCGGTCATTGGTGGAATGGTGAGGCAGATGGAATAGTAACCCTTTGACCATTGCGGCATTTCTGACACTCTGGTTGTCTAGAGATGTATCTGAAGACTTCCCCGTTGGCAATTTGAAGCCTCCAGTTATCCCTCTGGCGGTAGAACTTGCTGGTGGTGAATGTCTCCCTCTTGGTAAATTGTTTCTCGGTTCTTTGTATTTTCACTTAGATTCATTGGCTCGTGAGATGAAAACTTCCAACGGGTTCATGAAGATTGATTCTTGTATCCATACCACGTTTTTCCAAGCATGGTTATGGGAGCACTTCCCCAAATATGTGCCTTTATCAAGGCCTATGAACTTGAATGGAGGTGTTGAACATGCAAGGATCCGCCGTTGGTATAGAAAGAATATCATCTCTATAGATTTGATTGATTTGATAGATATTCAGGGTAAGGTGAACTTCAGGACTTGGGATTCTAAGCACGAGCATAAACTTTCATCCACTACTTTTGGTGTTGGTCAGGTCCCAAGAGGCAAGCTAATGTCTTCTCTCCTGGACAGAGTGCATTCATAAACATCTCTATTTCAGGTTATATCATTTCCCTTCATTTAGAAGGTTATTCGGTGCAGGTATACAACATTGATCGTGCTGCTCGTCAGATGAATTTTAACCAAGACGTACCTCGTAGCCACAGTGTAGCATCGTCTATTGTAGAGTTGAAGAATAATTTGGATGTTTTTCTTACCGAGGGGATAAACATTCTTTTATTTATTCGGGGTAGGAAATCTCGGATATCGGCCATATATGCACACTTCTGGAATGATGAGAGGAGACGCTTCAAATACTTTCTCTCCAGACCCCCAATGATGACTAACGCCCCTTCTAAGGAAGACAAGGCTTGGTGTCCCAACTTGCAGAGCTCATCTAAAGCCAAGAAGAAGCTAATTACTGACGCATCTCAAGAGGTAAGGCTCTTTTCTTTGACTTCTTGATTCTGGAAACATGACTTTTATGATTCTTATATTTCATTCTTTCCGCTAGACTCGTGTTGTTCGCCTTCGGATGAACATTGCTTTTGTTACTTCCAATGGTCCCCAGTATGTAAGGCAATGACCAAGGATGATTCTCCCTAAAATTAAGACCGTTCTTCATAAGAATGTAAGTGTTCCACATGTTATTCTCAATTCTTGTGTATATATATTTTTGAATTAACATATATATATATATTCTTGTCTAGGTGTAGTATGTGAGCACAAGCGTTTGTATTAAATCTAGTGATGCTCCTGAGGTTTCGGGAGACACCATAAGCATGGAACATGGACATGAGTCTTGGAAGGAGGATTTTGAAGAAACATCTCGTACAAAAGAAGTCCGTGAAGAACCTGAATCCGGTACTATCGATGATGAAGTAAGCATTGGAGGTGAAATAGTGATGGACTCCTCCGCCAACTTGGATCTTCTTCAAGTAAGTTCTACCCTCATTGTGATATCAATAAGTCATGTAGGCCTCTTGAATTTCTCTTATAAGTATAACTATGCTTGAAATTTGCAAAGTATTCGTAAATTTTTGTCGTCAGAAAATTTCAAAAATATAGTGCTTGGGAAAACATCATAGTTACTTGATATGACCTCTGTTTTGGATGATTGAACCCTCTATCCTTATTAGAAAACAATTTTCTACATCCCTTTTGGAAGAAATCCATGTTTTGAGCTTTTCTGAGGCGTCAAGACGGCTAAACAGTAGAACTCAGGAAGTATCCATAAAAATCCTTACAGTTTTCAGATTTGATTCCCCTAGCCGTTTTTTCCATAACTCTTAGCTCACTTTTCCGATTGATACACCCTTTTAACATATTATAGTAGACTTTAAGTTGGAAAATCTATGTTACCGATTTCAAGAATAATAAATCTTACGTATTATTTCTGCCAATTCGTTACCACTTTGTAACATTGGCCTTTTTGTATGTATTACAACTTCTGTAATACTTGGTTTCCATAACCAAAAAAAGAAAATAAGAAGAATATAAGAAGAATAACAATCTATAATTCTTAAATAAAACTTACTTGGGTGTATTAAAGCGAGTAATCTCTTTACTTAAGATATTTAATACCCTGCCCTAGATGCTGATACAGGTTATGGCATTGTCTCCAGCATTCACTAATACCTTTGGTGTTCTTTAACAGTACTTCGATGAACGCCAAACAATGAACGTTGTACGCAATCTCTCTTTTACACACTCTCAAAATATCAAATAAAATAAACCAAATATCTGTGTAAATTTCTATGTAATTTTCTATGTCTCAAACTCAACAAAACACGAGTTTAAATAGTTTTTGAAACAGTACCTTTGGTGACGGTTGGTAACAATTGCAATTGTTACAACCGTTGTTATTCAAAGGACATGACTGTTCGCAACAATCAACTTGCAACAGTTTCTAAAAATCTATCACCAAAGGTTATGACTGTTCCCAATAGTCACCTTGTAATAGTTTCTAACAAACTGTCACCAAATCGAATGGACGCAACTGCTCATAATAGTCACTTGCAACGGTTAGAAACCGTTGTCAATTTCAAACAGTTAAATCTTGGCCGTTGGATTCCATCTCTTGGATATGGATTAATTAGTACCGTTATATCTTAACTAACAATATTAGATGTAATCTCGAATGTCCATTTGATTTTCCTTATGTTTCAACTTAACACAATTGTAATTCCAAGCGAATTTCCAACACTTCAATATAACATTTTTGATATAAAAACCATGCCTAGATTCATCACCAATTGTTGTTAGCTTCAGAGTTTCCGAGAGGCAGTGAAAATCGCTTCCGAGACGTTGTTTTGTAAAACGTCTTGTGATTGTTCCGACTCATATAATCCATTGAATAACATTTTGTAATGATTGTATATGATGATTATGAGTATGTATGATAATTTTTATGATTCATGTTTAAGAGTTTTGTGTTTGAGATGTTTTGACTCAATTTTTTCATACCCTCTCTACTTTTAGGGGGAGAATGACCAAAATCAGAGAGTTGAGCTCGCTAGTGAAGGAACAAGAATTACCGTTGATCCCGACGTAGATAATGTCCTCTCCCCTACTGAAAATCACGAGAAGACTTCTTCTTGCATGATTGTTGAGTGTAGTGCTTCTGTCGAGTATCCTGGTGCAGGCGTTTATATTGACATTGGCCCGAGTAGGACTCTTTCCGGGTATTTGCTTGTTGGAAGTTTGTTGTCTTATCCACTTATGCCGAATTGTATACAAGGATATGGAAAAAGTTCGGTGTAACACCGGAAATTTTCGCATGACGCTTACTCATGGACACGTCATGGCCTGGGTTGAAGCTTCATCCTAAGCTTATAAAGCTTACCCAGATATGCATTAGAGTGCGGATGCCTTGACCTCGAATTATAGTGTTAAGGCCCTATTACGTGTGATGCGTATTCGAAGAGGCATGATAGTGCAAAGGCACTATTATAACGTGATGCATGATCCAATGCATCACTAAGCCGAAGTTGCATAAGTGAGAGCATCATAGTGCTAAGGCACTATTATGCCGTGATGCATTATCCAATGCATCACCGAGCCAATGTCGCTATTCGATGAATGCATCATAGTGCTAAGGCACTATTATGCCGCGATGCATGATTCAATGCATCACCGAGCCAAGAATGCATCACCGTGATGCATCAGCGTGTTTTATTCGTAGCTTACCTGAGAATGTCTCGATTGGCTTTGGCAAGAAATCTTCATTTTCGGCCTTGCAGTCGATGGATAGTCCTTACCTTTCAAATATTTATTTGTGGAAATGCAAATAAAACATATATAGGGAGGGATCTTTGCTTGGATGTGCATGAGCGGTAATGCATATATAAATTTGATGTAGCTTATACGATGGGACATACTTGATGCTCATCAGCGTGTTTAACAGTAGCTTACCCGAGAATGCTTTGCTTGGCTTTGGCAAGAAATCTTCGATTTCGGCCTTGCAGTCGATGGATGACCCCTACCTTTCTAATATTTGTTTGTAAAAATGAGAATAAAACATATGTAGGGAGGGAGCTTTGTTGGAATGTGCATGAGCGGTAAATGCATATATAGATATGCGAAGTGGCCAATACGTTGGAGCATACTTGATGCATAAGCATCAATATGCTTGTAGCTTAACCGATGAAACTTGAATTTGCATGAGGGGTAATGCACATGTAGATATACAAAGTAGCTTATACGTTGGAGCATACTTGATGCATAAGCATCAATATGCTGGTAGCTTAGCCGATGAAGCTTGAATTATGCAAAAACATCTTTCGATCTTGCTACGTACTTGAGAATGCATATTTGCATAATAAATAGTGATAGTTATGCACAAAGCTAGTGCATACCTTGCGAAAGCCCTTTGGACTACACGAACTAGGCTTTGCTTGGCCTTTGGCCTTGCGATGAAGTTGGAATCGAAGTTTGCTTTGCCTTAATAGGCTTAAGTTGCTTGTCCCTTTCGAATTGACCATTTGATGAACTACGGTCATGCTTGATCCCATCAAGGTACGGGTTGGGTACGTAGGCAGCTGCAATGCAATGCATTGAGGTGCAGCAACTTGTCGCCCAATTTTTTTTTTTTTTTTTTTATCATATAATTTAGGAGATGATTGCTACATTATGGTAACTCATATCATCTGGCTCGGCAATGCTAAATAAGAGAAGATTGTTGCCACACTTGATGAGGTAGTTGCAATTCCATTTAATGGATTGTTCATACTTCATTGGAACCGTCGCGGCATGGAATGGCATGTGCCTGGATGTAGCACTCTTGGCAAGAACAAGATAACTGCAGGCTCCAGCCCATGGTTGAAGTAAAATTGATGAAGCGAAAGCTTAGGCTTGAAATAGCCTAGGTGTTGGTCCAAGGCATGACTTAGTCCTGGAAAATAAAGCAAAATTATGTGATGCTTTCCAAAGGCATCCCCATTAGCTTGTATAGCCTTCAACCCTTGGTATAATGAGGGTAAGTTGGAATGGTATGCTAGTCAAATGCATTCACCATGGGCTTTAATGTCCTTGTACCCTTTGTAGGATAAGGGTGTGTTGGAACGATATGGATACTAAAGTTTGAGTATCATTTTTGCAAGGACGGTATAAACGTAGATTGAATGATGTGGGAACTACGTTTTGAGTATAATGCTTACAAGGTAGGCTTGGAAAGAAAAAATTTACCTGCAATTTCCAGTGAGAAGTTAGGCTTTAAGGTCGGTTACACTCTTTAAAATCACGCATCGGGGAGTTCAGGCCTGCCTAGCGCAACGCGCCGGAGGCGGAATTTTACGGTCTGTGACAAATGGTATCTGAGCAAGTTTCGAGAAAATACTAGGGACTGTGAGTTTTGGACTCGTCAGTGAGCATTTTGTATTATGACTACAAAATTTTCCTTCAAAAGAAATAGAAAGGTTGGAAGAGTAGGCCAACTTTTATGTGAAAATAGAGTGGATAAATAAGGCCAAGTGCCTATACAAAAGAAATTATAACTCACTTGTTACTTCGCTAAGATTTGGACGCGCTCGAGTGTGCTATGAGTTTGCCAGGAAACCCGTTTGGAACGGTGGCTGGTACCCAACTACCCTTGGCACTGGGACTGATCACCCCCTCACCCGTGTGGCACGGTGTGTGTTGTCAGGTTGGATAACACCCACTTACGAGTATAAGATCGTCCTGGACGATGGGTTGCATCCGACTGCACTGGCATTAGAATTTGGTCCTCACAGTACTACGCTAGAAACTCTTCATAAACTCGCGATGACCCTTTTCAACCTATGTGAATTTCGGGGACACCTAAGTGTATGGTATGGGACGTCCAGTTAAGATCTCGTGTTGAGTAAATTCTTTTGCATTCTTGAGCATGTGGTATGAGACGCATGTTTAGGGATCCAATTTGAGTTTTCTCGTTAAAGTTATAAAAACCTTTGTTGATCCTCGAGCATGCGTTATGGGACGTATGTTTGGAAGGTCTCTCTCAATTGGTTTTTATGGCAAATTGTGGGCCTTATTAGGATTCTGGGATGCGGTATGGGACGCATATTCAGAAGGTTCTAATTTGTGCTCATTAACAAACATCGGACCCTTGCGTGATTTCTGTGCATCATGGAATGAGACATATGCATAGGAAACCTTAATCGATGAAGCTTGTCCACAATAGTTTTGAGTTAAATTTCGGGGACGAAATTCTTTGAAGGTGGTAAGAATGTAACACCCGCAATTTTTGCATGAAGCTTACTCAAGGATGCGTCATCGCCTGGGTTGAAGCTTCATCCTAAGCTTATAAAGCTTATCCAGATGTGCATTAGGGTGTGGATGCCTTTACCTCGAATTATAGTGTTAAGGCCCTACTACGCAGGATGCGTATCCGAGGAGGCATCATAGTTCAAATTCACTATTATGCCGTGATGCATGATTCAATGCATCACCGATCCGAAGTTGCGTAAGTGAGAGCATCGTATTGATAAGGCACTACTATGCCGTGATGTATGATCCAATGCATCACTAAGACGAAGTTGCTTAAGTTGGAGCTTCATAGTGCTACAAAACTATTATGCCGTGATGCATGACCCAATGCATTACCGAGCTGAAGTTGCATAAGTGAGAGCATCATAGTGCTTAGGCACTATTATTCCTTGATGCATGACCCAATGCATTACCGAGCCAATGTCGCTATTCAATAAATGCATCATAGTGCTAAGGAACTATTATGCCGTGATGCATTATCCAATGCATCACCGAGCCAAGAATACTCGGCTTTGGCAAGAAATCTTCATTTTCGGCCTTGCAGTCGATGGATGGCCCTTACCTTTCAAATATTTATTTGTGGAAATGCAAATAAAACACATATAGGGAGGGAGCTTTGCTTGAATGTTGATAGATACGTTTTCGTGTCTAATTTGTTCTTAATTTGTTCTTTGTTAAAACTCAATTTTGTACTAATATTGTGATTTTTATGTAATAATAGGTATTTATGGAAAAATAACATTTGGGAAAAATTGGCATGGAAAATTGATAAAAGCACCCGAAAATTGATAAAGGCACCCGGACGTTGGATATGGGCACCCCTTCTTCACGGTTCAAAAACTTAATTTGGCGGGAAGATTTTGGCTTAAATGCAGATTTGATTCTGAGCATAATTTTCACGTGATTTTTGGGTCAAAAATCACAGAGAATGATTACCATAACTAAAGTGATAAATCATGACCAGAAGATACGTGAAAATCACTAGAAATATTCAATCACAGATCATGATTATTTTTTTCTTCTTTCGAGAGAGAAATATTTTCGGGAATGATTTGGTGAAGAGAATATCCACAGAGAATCAGTATCAAATACCTATATTCATACACCAGAGACGATTAAAAGATACTCAGCGATACCGAGGATCGAATCATATCAAAAATCAAGAAAAAATATCATCGGGTTAATGAGTTCCTGTTGAGAATTAATTGAGGGATTTGGAGGTGTTATGAAGCTATAAAAAGGGGTTTCGGGTATCATAGAAGGGGGGAGGAAGCTTAGAGTAAGGTTCAGAGAGGCAGAGAAGCTCGAAAAATCAATCCAGAGATTTTGCTGCTGCTGGTGCACGAAGAACAGGAAAAGGCGACGGAAGCTTCAACCGAAAGGCGACGGAATCTTCATCCAGTTTGCAACGGAATCTTCATCCTGTTTGCAACGATTATTTCAAATCAGCAACATTTGTTCTTCAGACTCTCTGTAACAGTGAATCTGTAACTCATATAATCGTTGCAACTTCACTGTTTTCTTTATTTTTCTCATTTTTTATCATTTGTGAACATTTTGAGCATTGAATTATAACTCTAAGCAAATGAAAAATATGAGGAGCTGAACCCATCTCTGAGGCGACGGTGGAAGCTACTTTTTTTTTAGTTTTTTTTTTTTAGGGTTTTTATTTTTGTTTTTAGAAAATAGTATTAGGAAATTCTTATTATTTTAGTAATTATTTTAGGTATTTTTATTTTTTCTTATTTTTGAACTTTGGACTTTGAATTTTTGAAATTTATTAATTTTTAAACCCTACGGAAGGGTATTTAAATATAAACTGTAACAGGGAAGGACGACAATTACAATATTGTCTCGTCCCCTCGGGTTCGTACACTGACATAGGAGTCGGTGGCCTGAGTCGACTACAACCGATTCATCCCCCGTCTGGTACGGGAGGTAAGACTCTAACCACCACGAATCCCCTTTCAGTGGGTTTTCTGTATTCCTTCGTAATGCATATATGTTGAGGACTTGAATACGGAATTAATTTTCTAGTAAAGGGCAAGGACTGGCCATATAAGATAAGGACTCGGATTTCATCACCGTTTCCTTCTTGCCCGCCCTTAGGAACACGTTACCTAACGCGAACCTAAGCCTAAAATTTGACTAGAAAGAGACCTATAGGGTAACGAGCTTATTGGAAAATCATTCAAAAGGACTATATTGGTTACTTTGTTAGCATAACTTAAAGTTCAGGATGATTATTTTAAGTTGATTGGAGCCGCCTTGTAACCCAGGGAAAAGTTGCCAAAGAGGCAGGGTTATCAAAGCTCCTTAGAGCTTATCCTGCTTCTATTCGACTTAATCTAATTCAGATCGTTCTAAGAGATTTGCTAAAACTGTAACTACTTGCCTTTTGGAAGAATAGAAGCTGGTCTAGAAACAATCTAAGTAGAGCCATCATGCTTTTTGTTTGCTAGATTCAGTAGGTTTGATTTGGTTGAGTCGGCCTTGTTTGTGTATGTTTAGAACCCCTTCTGTTAGGATTTATTTGCTTAGATTTTTTTTATATTTTTTTTTGCAAATTTATTAGGATTTTTTTTAGAAAATGTCGAACTGGTATTATGAGGACCAATACAATGAATATCCGACTGAATTTCAAAATAGACATTATCCATACTATCAACATAGTGTGGATAGTACTTGGGACCACTAACAACCTTCTGAAGGTTATGGTTCATACCAAGGTGATCCCAATTACTATTCATACATGCACCCGTCTTTTGAACATGAAAATGAGCAAAATTCGAGTTCTTTGTCTTGGAGGGATGACCTAGAGCAGTTGCAACCTCGTAATCATCATGAAACTATTATGCCTCTAGAAGAATCACTCAAGAAGTTATCTGAGATGACACATAGGTTTAAATTAAGTGTGAGGGGAACAAATAGTAGTCCAACTCTTTCTCAAGAAGAACCACTCAAGTTGTTGCAAACTAGTACTCATCATGAACCTATTATGCCTCTAGAAGAATCACTCAAACAGATAGCCGAGAATACAAAGAAGATAGCTGAGACTACAAGGCAGATGATTGAGGATAGAAATAGTTTCGTATTAAGTATGAATGAAGTTTCTGCAAAGAATAATATTGCTCAAAATGATCTTAATTGCCAATATAGTGTTTCCACTTTTACCCTTGATAATAATGACGAATATTTACCCACCTTAGAGGACGAGGTTAGAATAGAAGACACTACGTATTTAGATAAAGTTCAAACATCTTCATATTATTATGATGATGATTATAGTGTTGATGAAGAAATCCGTAGTCATAATGACGAGGAAACTGTTACACCAATTGAGCATAACGACAATAATGTTGTCTCTAGTTTACATCATAATAATATTGATGATTATTCACCTATTCGAAAGGAAGAGGATTTGACTAGAGATAACATTGCTTTGGATGGAGTAATATTTCCTTGTTCTTATGAGTATGATGATGTTTTAGAGGAACGAGTTTGTCCTGAGACTAGTGATTTGGAGTCTAACGACTCGAAGACAATAGTCTCTGACGAAGATGATGGACTCATAGAGAATTTTAACGTGATAGAGGATGATTTGGTTCAGGTTTATAGAATTGTTTCCCGAGTGGATTTTGATGTCTTAGACACCCAACCTTTTCAAGTCCCAGAGGCTCAAGTACCAGTGATCTTAGGTCATCCCTTTTTAGCTATAAATAATATCGTCATCAATTATGGAAATGGAATAATTAATATTTCTTTTGGTAAAATGGCTATTGAACTGAATCTTTTTAGTATGATTAGACAACCTTCTTGTGAGATCTATGATTTAGAAGAAGTGAATATAACTAGTAATCCAGTTCAGAAATCTTTACCAAACACTTCGTTAGAAGATCCATTAGAGAAATGCCTAGCCCACTTTGGGTTTGATGTTGACGATGATAGTGTTATTAATGAGGTGAATACTTTGTTAGATTCTGCCCCTTTGATGGACACTTATAATATTTGGAAAGCTAAGTGTGAACTTATACCAGTTTCTAAGTCTACCTTATTTCCTTCTATAGAAGAAGCTGAGTGTAGTTCTGACCCTAAAGACCCTAGAATCCAACCAATATTTTTGAGTCCATCTGAGAGTAGTTTTCACACTAAGTTTGGGGGTATCGATGATTCTTGTGATTTTCAAGTATCCCTGCTTAAAGTCCCTCACTTGGGACTTGACATTTGTGCCTCTACCATATTGCGAGATTATCTTCATACACTGTTTCCCGAACCTAATAATGTCCAGAAAGAAGTTCAGTTGTTAGAGACCCATCCTCTGGTTGATGTGGTCTACTCAGGAAACAATACCAAGGTTGACTTTGTTTTCCCACCAAAATATTTTCTTCCATATGTGGGAACGTATGAATTTCAAATGTGTCAGTTACTAGAATTTTGAACTAAACCTAATTACTATAGGAAATTAGAATCGACACATCTTCTCAAGAATGACCACCACTTTTGTGTTTTCAATTGTGATCAGCTGTTCTGGTCAAATATGATTGACGTTAGGGACCCCCGCAGCTTTTCAGGTTATTATTATATGGTCTGTAAGTTGTGCCTAATCTTTTCTTAGTCTGGCTGAAGACTTTAAGCTTAGCACTTCTTGGGAGGTAACACATGCTCATGCAACACGGTAATATCCTTCCTTAACTCCTTTTATTCAAGTGGTAACAGTTTCTCCTTGTTCAATTTTTTTTAATCACTTATTTTTAGAACATTGAGGACAATGTTAGATTTAAGTTTGGGGGTATGGAGAAACTTTTAGTTGCAATTTTAAACTCCAGAGTCTAGAACCTTGTGAACAATTAAGGATGACACTAAGCATTCTAGGTAGATGGAAACTTAACTCTTTTCTATAGGAATCGGTGTGCCATCTAAATGGTCTATTCATAAAAGGATTCATAGCTCAGGTGTTAGAAATAACATGATAGTTGTCACCATATCTCAGAATCTATCTTGACCATATCACATTCTGTTTTTATTTTTGCAATTTTTGTGTTTCTCTAAGTGATTTGGTGGGGCACCAGTATCAAATTGTTATCACTGCCAGGATGAAGTGTTTGAGATCAAGCCTCATTATTGTATTAGTTAGACCATTATTCAAAAAAAAAAAAAAAAGATTGTATTGATTGACACTTTGATACCAATACATGTGTGTTCTCCCTGTCTCCGTCGCCTAAGCAAGCGTGGAATGCAGGATCCATGAGAACTATCATGTATGTTGTCAATACATTTAAAATATTTTCAATAAATCGACCGCTGGGACCCTTCTATATACCAGCTGAGTCGATAATTAGTTTAAGGAATAAGACTAGTGGGAGTGTATCTTAAGCCATCATCCTGGCACTGACCTTCAGACAGATATTGGAAACATCGTTCACCTTAGTCAACACGTGCAAACTTCTCTATATCCATCTTCTAAATGTATTCATGTGTTGAACTTTGATAGGTTATGAGTATCGTGGCTGAACAACTATTTAAGTAGAGTTTTGAATTCTTGTATGAATTTTAGTACACTGAGTGAAAACTCATGTATAGCAATTGGACTCATATAGGGTAATGATTCTTATAGGCGAAGAATTTAGTATGCCAACTAAATAGTTTGTTTAGTGTTTACCCTCAATCGTTCAAATGTAGCTAGGATTTGGAGTAAAGGTTTTGAGGGTACACCTCTTGTAAACCCTCACGAGACAAAACTCGTCCACTAGGGACACCTAGGGGTTTAAAGGATTGTTGTACACGCCAAGTGCAATCGCGATGCCTGCGAAAGTGAGTTAGAATTTGTTTTTACTAGATTTGCTCGAGGACTAGCAAATAATAAGTTTGGGGGTATTTGATAGATACGTTTTCGTGTGTAATTTGTTCTTAATTTGTTCTTTGTTAAAACTCAATTTTGTACTAATATTGTGATTTTATGTAATAATATGTATTTATGGAAAAATAACATTTGGGAAAACTTGGCATGGAAAATTGATAAAGGCACCCGGACATTGGATATAGGCACCCCTTCTTCACGATTCAAAAACTTAATTTGGCGGGAAGATTTTGGCTTAAATGCAGATTTGATTCTGAGCATAATTTTCACGTGATTTTTGGGTCAAAAATCACAGAGAATGATTACCATAACTAAAGTGATAAATCATGACCAGAAGATACGTGAAAATCACTAGAAATATTCAATCACAGATCATGATTATTTTTTTCTTCTCTCTCGAGAGAAATATTTTCGGGAATGATTTGGTGAAGAGAATATCCACAGAGAATCAGTATCAAATACCTATATTCATACACCAAAGAAGATTAAAAGATACTCAGAGATACCGAGGATCGAATCATATCAAAAACCAAGAAAAAATATCATCGGGTTAATGAGTTCCTGTTGAGAATTAATTGAGGGATTTGGAGGTGTTATGAACTATAAAAAGGGGTTTCGGGTATCATAGAAGGGGGGAGGAAGCTTAGGGTAAGGTTCATAGAGGCAGAGAAGCTCGAAAAATCAATCCAGAGATTCTGCTGCTGCTGGTGCACGAAGAACAGGAAAAGGCCACGGAAGCTTCAACCGAAAGGCGACGGAATCTTCATCCAGTTTGCAACGGAATCTTCATATGTTTGCAACGATTATTTCAAATCAACAACATTTGTTCTTCAGACCCTCTGTAACAGTGAATCTGTAACTCATATAATCATTGCAACTTCACTGTTTTCTTTATTTTTCTCATTTTTTATCATTTGTGAACATTTTGAGCATTGAATTGTAACTCTGAGCAAATGAAAAATATGAGGAGCTGAACCCCATCTCTGAGGCGACGGTGGAAGCTAATTTTTCCAAAAATTATGTGGTAATGTTATTTAATTAATTTATGCAATTATTTTATGATTGTTTGCCTTAATTAAAAATTGATTTAATATTTTTTATAGAGCAATTGTGATTTCGTTAGATGGTATATGCTTTTCCTAGGGTTTAGATATTCCATGCTTTTGTTATACAATTGTTACTTTAAGAATTTACTTATTGCAACATTTTAGAATCAAATTAAAAGTTAGAATTGCATGATTATAATTATTGAATTTAATCATTATAAAAATTGGAAAAATAGTGGAAACCTAGCCTCAGTTTTCTCTCAACTTTGTTGTGAATATCATTTTCATATTTTGTGTATATTCTTAGTTTAAAATTAGTTTATTAAAATCTAAAATCAGTCTTCACAAGTTCGAAAAACAAACCCGTTTTTACCACTATCTAAAATAACATCAAATGTGCATGAGCGGTAATGCACATATAAATGCAATGTAGCTTATACGTTGGAGCATACTTGATGTTCATCAACGTGTTTAACTGTAGCTTACCCGATAATGCTTCGCTTGGCTTTGGCAAGAAATCATCATTTGCGGCCTTGCAGTCGATCGATGACCCTACTTTTCTAATATTTGTTTGTAGAAATGCGAATACAACATATATAGGGAGGGGGCTTTGTTTGAATGTGCATGAGGGGTAATGCACATGTAGATATGTGAAGTAAGCTATATGTTGGAGCATACTTGATGCATAAGCATCAATATGCTTGTAGCTTAATCGATGAAGCTTGAATGTGCATGAGGGGTAATGCACATGTAGATAAGCGAAGTAGACTATACGTTGGAGCATACTTGATGCATAAGTATCAATATGCTGGTAGCTTAGCCGATGAAGCTTGAATTATGCAAAAGAATCTTTCGATCGTGTTAAGTACTTGATAATGCATATTTGCATAACAAATAGCGATAGTTATGCACAAGCTAGTGCATACCTTTCGAAATCCTTTTGGCCTACACGAACTAGGCTTTGCTTGGCCTTTGGCCTTGCGATGAAGTTGGAATCGAAGTTGGCTTTGCCTTAATAGGCTTAATTTGCTTGTCCCTTTCGAGTTGACCCTTTGATGAACTACGGTCATGCTTGATCCCATCAAGGTACGGGTTGGGTACGTAAGCAGCCGTAATGCAATGCATTGAGGTGCAACACCTTGTCGCTCATCTCATCTGATTTGGGAGATGATTGCGATATTATGGTAACTCATATCATCTGGCTCGACAATGCTAAACAAGAGATGATTGTTTCCACACTTGATGAGGTAGTTGCATTTTCATTTGATGGATTGTTCATATTTCCTTGGAACCCTCGCGGCATGGAATGTCATGTGCCTGGATGTTGCACTCTTGGCAAGAACAAGATAAGTGCAGGCTCCAGCGCATGGTCGAAGTAAAATTGATGAAGCAAAAGCTTAGGCTTGAAATAGCCTAGGTATTGGTCCAAGGCATGAGTTAGTCCTGGACAATAAAACGAAATTATGTGATGCTTGCCAAAAGCATCCCCATTAACTTGTATAGCCTTCAACCCTTGGTATAATGAGGGTAAGTTGGAATGGTATGCTATTCAAAGGCGTTCATCATGGGCTTTAATGACCTTGAACCCTTTGTAGGACAAGGGTGTGTTGGAACGATACGGAGACTACGGTTTGAGTACCATGTTTGCAAAGCATGTTTGGAAAGGAAAATATGCCTGGAACGGTATAAACATAGCTTGAATGATGTGGGAACTATGTTTCGAGTATAATTCTTACAAGGTAGGCTTGGAAAGCAAAAATTTACCTGCACTTTCCAGCGAGAAGTTAGGCTTTAAGGTCGGGTTACACTCTTTAAAATCATGCATCAGGGAGTTCTGGCCTGCCCAGCGCAACGCGTCGGAGGCGGAATTTTCCGTTTCGTGACATTCGGTCAGTTCTCTGTTGATACTTCCAGAAATTACAGAGCCTTAGAACGTGACTTGTCCAGTCTATTGCCCATTATACAGGAGATTTTCTCACTCTCTTGGCATGAATTTTCATATGTAGTCGTCGAGGAATGGGAGGAGGCTGTAAGTAATGACGAGAACTCTGGTCTAAATATCATATGGGTCCGTCATCATCTGGGAGCCATGCGAGAACACTTTGCTGAAGTAGGAGAACTTGCTAATATGGAAGCGGTGACTAATGCTAGAAAGAAGTTGAAAGGCTTTCCTAGGAACTAGATTCTGCAATGGAGACTCTTGGAAGGATGGAGAAGGAGTATTCTGTAGGGACTGATCCAGCTGTCAAGGATTTTTTCTAGTTTTATGATTTTATGAAGCATATTGATGGTCTATGTTGGGATTTTGAGTAGGTGGTTTTTTTGACAGGTTATTTGTGGGGAAAGATAAACTCCTTTATTATCATTTTTTTGAAATGAATAAAGATATTTGGATTGATTGATAAACTTGAAAACTTAATTATGAGTGCAGAAATATTGCACTCATTTTATAGGGAATATAAATATTGTATGAAAATAGGGAAATATTTGAAGTAAACTAGTGAAGCACTCAATCTTTGCAAGCTTTGAGCCACTTTCCATGAATCATTATTCCTTCTGGTTTGTCACGGTTTGTAAGTGTTTTAGTGATCACCCAGAGTCTCAGTAATTATGTTGGGTTCTTCCTTGGTAGTCAGAGGAACCGATACGAGAAGTTGTGCCTTTTTAGTGACTTTCAGAACTGTGTCTCCATTTCAAAAAGGCCCAGACTTTATCATCTCGTCTGGGAGGTCTTCCCCTTGGGCATCCAAGAATTATTGCTGGTATTTCTTCTCATTGCCAGAAGAAATTGGACTCGCAAGTGAATCATGAATCTTATCGTTCTTAGCGAAAGCATATTCCAAACATTTGATAAAAAATTGAAATGAATCGGCTTCACATTCATATCTTCTAGTTGTGACATAGTTTTCCTTTAAACATAGCTTCTGGGTTCTGACATGACATGGGATCATCGATTGCAAAGGGGCATGAGGAGTAGGACTTACTTGATCGAGTTTTAGAGTACGAGTAAGATCCTCAAGATTTGTGGGTAGTCCCTGGTAATATTCCTCATTATTCGTGCCGACCAAGTTCTTCAGGGGAGGCTTGACTTGGGAGCGAGTCCCTTCTGCAAAGAATAAGCACTTTCTAGATGCGACATGGTTCATGGAAGCAAAGATGTCTTCACAATGTATTTTCAAGAGATAGAGAAGCTCACACATGCATTCCATCAAAGATTAAACTGTCTGGTTGGTTGACTTCTTATAGAGAGTGAAGTTTCTAACAAAAAAATGATTTTTGTGGACTCCTTCAGCTTCCAATTGTAACTGTAATGATTCCACTTTTTCTTTAAAGATGCGCTTTAGATTGTTACAATCGATGGTTAGGTGATTAACCTATCGATGAGAATGACAGTATATAGGATTCGTCGTCTGCTGAGCTGTAGGAAGCCGTGGCACAGAGAGTTCCGTATTTTATCCATGCTTCAAGTAGCTCGAGTACCTCTTCCATTGGAACTGGAAAGTCCAGGAACATTTCGTTTGGTTTAACATCTTGTCCCTGTTGTGGCTGTAACTGTTGTTGTGAAGCTTTGGCGGTGTTCTAAGACAGTTGATTTTCGAGTTTGTACTAGTGTCGAGGGAGGATGGGAAGGAGACTGCTTTGTCTGTGACTTTGGTAGAGATGAAGCTTTTCTCTTGGTCCCTTTGTTACTGACAGCACCAATTGATGGTTGAACATTCTACTACTTTTCGATTAGCTATTTTCTTCCACGAGTATCTCCACGAATCTCTTCTCTTACCGGTTTAGTTTTATCAAGGAGGGCGGGAGCAGTTGTGGCGGATCGTTTTGCGGCTTTATGTAACTCGGAGAAAGTATGAAAATGTAAATTTTCGAGAAGAGCGCGATAAACAGGGATCATACCAGTAATGCAGAGCTCCATTAGTTGATGTTCCGTCACATTTGGATCGTGATAATCAAGTGCTTGAATTCTGAATCTTTTCATATATTCACTGGGGTGCTCATTATTCCTCTGGAACATTCTTCTCAGGTATGATAGGATGATCTGCTCGAAGACGAAGAAGTATTTCTTGCAGAAGGCGTCAACCATGTCTTCCCGATCAGAGATGTTGTTGGGAGCAATGTTGTTATACCATGTGTAGACTCTTCTTGTGAGGGACTTTGAAAATTCTGTGAGACGTAATGCATGATTGTATTCATGTCCCCTGAGGGATTCGAGAAATCAAGAGACGTGCTCACGAGCATTTCCAGTTCCATCGTACAACGAGAAAGTTGGAGAAAAGTAACCTGCCGGCAGAGGGATCCTCTAAATTTCAGGCGGGTAGGGAGGCTGGTGTTGATGGGAAGAGGATGAGTCCTCCTTTCCATGGTTTCATATGATTCTCTCCAAATCTTCACGGGTGACAGAATTTGATTGCTGGCATCTCTGTGGTGACAATGAGAATCATCTATTTATAGTTCAGAGGAGATACAATGATTTATCGTAAGTGGTGGAAGTTAGAGAGAGGTGGATAAGTGATAATAATGGTATCGTAGTGGGGTGGTTCTCAGAAAATAGGGAAGACCTGTCTGACCACTACTCCTTATCCTCCTCTCATTTGCACTGTAACCGCCCATTTCTTGTTACCTTCTTGTTCGTGGAGGTGGTATCACTCCCCACGATGCTTTAGACATCCATACCAATACCCCAATGAGAATCCTCCCATGTTGTATTTGATATCTCTTGGAAATAGTGGAGTCATAAACACTATGGTTTTGATTAAGTCAAGTCAAGTCAAATGACTTGCTAAGTCAGTGCGGAAATTTGTGCGACTCACTGGAATGATAGTCAGACTAATTAGTGTCGATTCTGGGAAGTTAAATGGTTATGTACTTACTTGAAAGTAACATGGCGTATTTAATGGCTAAGTATTATCTCATAAGTGACTTATCATAAGTCTGAGTGGAATTTGAAGCTAAATGTTGTAGAGGACTTCTCGAGCAAGAAGACCTATTAGAATTCATATAATATTTAATGTTGGACCTATATTGATAAAAAAGGTGTATTTATGAGGGAACTAGATAGCAAGGCTAGCACTTTCCCAAAGCCAAGGAAGTACTTGCTACAAAGTCAAGGAGGGACCTGCTCCAAAGTCAAACAGGGACCTGCTTTAAAGTAAAGGAGGGACCCGCTCCAAGGTCAAGAAAGGCATCATCTAGGGATGTACTAGAGCCAAAGGCGCGTCATCTAGTGACACTCTAGAAATGGCCGTTGCGTTTGGACGCGCTAGGAATGGCCGCTTGTGCTGGGACGTGCCAGGCTAGTAAGGCGCATCAATGCTAGTAGGGACGCATTAGCACTGGCAGGGACACATCATGGATAAGTGGCATAGGGACGCATCCGGCTAAAGGCTTAGGGCGTATAAGCGTTATGGAGGTTAAGGACGCATCCGACCATAGAGGGACATATTATTTTAGAGGGGCGCATTGGCATAGAAGGACGCGCTAGGCTTTGGCTGGGACACATAGGGCTTATTGGCCTAGGGACACGTTTGAAGGCTAGGGGCGCCGTGAAGGAGGCAATGGACGCTGAGGCTAGCTATGCCGCTAAGGAGCTGGACGCGGCTGTAAAATCAAGGGCGCCAAGGAGCTAGGGATGTGCTAGCCACTATGAGAAGCATTGGCCTTGGCTATCTAGACACGTTAGGCATTCAGGGACGCATCAACCTTGGCTAGAGACATGCTAGCCCTTGTGACGCGCCAAGCATGGCTGAGAGGAGTTGGCACCTTTGACGCTAAGATTTAGGTTTGCACTTTTAGTGATAAGGTAGTGATATGCTAGTTAAGGCCTCATTTGGACAAAATGTGCTATATAAGACCATTTTAGGTTAGTTAGCACTTTTCAGGTGCTAGGGTTTAGCGTCAGGAAAGTTAACGCTTTTAGCGCTAATGTGGCTAACTGGTACCAATGCAGTGCTAAGCCAAATTGCTAGTGCTAACTAGGCGTGAAGATAAAGTGTTGTTTTGGGGTTTAAGCATTAGCTATTCCTGAATTTGGTAGATATTACTAGAACATTGATGCACACTCGAGACAAGTTCAAGGAATTCAACCATGGAATTTTATACGACTTGAGACTAGTTTGATATTTGAGGAGGCTACAAGGTTAGTTCAGAATGTTTGTAGTTGTTCAGAAAAGACTCAAGTTTTCTCTACACTAGTGGGCAACCCATCTAGGAGAGTGAGACTTATTATGTAAATATTATAGACTACATTGTTAGCATGGAATGCATGTAGCCTTTTGTAGAGACTGTATCCTCAATTCGCTTGCGGAATATAAAGAGGAATACAATATTTTGTGTTTTGAGGTGAAGACATAAGTATGCGCACAAGTATGTACAAATATTTATATGTTCCTAAAACTAGATATAAGGATAATTTTTTACAATTTTAACCCTTGTCAAAAACTCATCATCTACACTGCTCTATACCTAAGATCTTCTATTTTATATAAATGAAAATTGTGCTTTGTAATTGAGAGGTTGATCTCCTACTGTGGTCGCCAATTGTTTTAGTATGAAAACAAGTGTTCGGTATAATCGTATTTTCAAGTAGGTTCGAGAGATCAAAATTGAACAGGACGAGCCTAAATACAGAAATGGCCATTCACGTCCTGCTTCAATTACAAAGATGGAAAGGATTTGGGTAGGTCTTAAGGGAGGGAAGCAAATAAGGTTGAGAAAATATCAGTGTGATAATATAAGAAGAAGAAAATGGGATCTCTGAGAGGAATCGCCAATTATGTAGGTTTTTTTTCTCCATCCTGAGTATCTTGTTTGTCTTGTTTCGAATAGATGAAAATCATCTATTTGTAGTTCAGAGAAGACATATTGTTTCTCGTAAGTCATGGAAGTTAGTGAGAGGTGGAGAAGTGACGATTATGGAGATTGTAGTGGGGTGGTGCCCAAAAAGTAGGAAAGACTTGTATGACCACTACTCTTCATCCTCTCAACTATTTATAACCGTACACTTCTTGTTCATGGAGGTGGTGCCACCACCCACGATTGCCATAGACCGCCAGACCAATACCCCAATGAGAATCCCCTCATGTTGTATTTGATATCTCGTGGAAATAGTGGAATCATAAGCCACCATGGTATTAAATAATTCAAGTCAAGTCCAATGACTTGCTAAGTCATTGAGACAAGTTGTACTGCTCACTGGATTGATAGTCAGACTGATTAGTATCGAGTCTGGGAATTTTAATGGTCATATACTTATTTGAAAGTAACATGGCGTATTTAATGGCTAAGTATTGGCTCAGAAGTGACTTATTGTAAGTCTGATAGGCATCTGAGGCCAAATGTTGTAGAGGGCTTCTTAAGCAAGGAGACCTATTAGAATTCATTTCATATAAAACATGATGTTGGACCCCTATTGAGAAGAAAGGTGTATTTCTGAGAAAAGTAGCTAGCAAAGATGACACTAGCTACTTAGCGCAAATAAGAATATGCTAATTATTTTAATGTAAAAGGCTAGTGTTCTAATGTCTCAGGAATAAGACCAATATGCACAACTTCTAGTAAATATTAATCGTACTAGGGCTAGGAGGCTAATATCAAGAAGGTTTGAAGTTATCACTTCAATTGTATAGTTTGCACTAAAGTTTTAATATTAATGTACTTGTAGCTAAGTCGCAAGTATGGCTTATGCTAAGAAAAGAGTGCATTATCCATGGCCGTTATTCAGGGACGTGCTAGACATTGCTAGAGGCGCATAAGATCCAAGGATGCTGGAGTTGGTAGCGACGCATAGGAGCTAGGCCGCATTTGGCTTTGGAGGAGTTAGCAACGCATATACGCTAGGACGCTGAAGCCAGAAGCGCATAGGCCACCATGGGACGCGTTGGGATGTAGGCTAGAGATGCGCTAGGATCCAAGACGCTCAGGAGAATCCAAGGGCGCCAAGGATCTAGAGACACAGGGGAGAATCCAAGAGCGCCAAGGAGCTAGGAGCGTCGCGGCTTTGGAGGCGCATTTGGCCACTAGGGGCTCATCGTCCTTGGCTGTTAAGCTTGGAGATGTATTGGCTTTAAGGGTCATGCTAGAGAAGATAGGGACGTGCTAGGGCGTTATAGCGATGTATTGAAGCCAAGGGACGTGCTTGAGAAGCTGGCAATGCGCTAGGCACTAGGCTAAGGAGAGTTAGCGCTTTTGGCGCTAGAATTAGGGTTAACACTTATAGTGCTATGGTTGAGGTGCCAAGGTGGTGATATATTGGCTGAGGCCTCATCAGGCTAAAATGTGCTAGCTAAGACCATTTTATGTTAGTTAGCACTTCTTAGGTGCTAGGGTTTATCGTCAGGAAAGTTAGCGCTTTTAGCACTAATGTGGCTAATTGGTTCCAATGTGGTGCTAAGCCAATGTGCTAACTTGGCGCTAATATGAGAAAAGGCTAGGGTTAGCCTATATGAGAGGTTAAATGCGTCTTTTTGGTATTACTTCTCAATTGTGGCGCATCTGAGGGAGTGGCACATTATTTATGGCTTATATTCAAGCACAATGCTAAAATAGCATATTTGTGCTCAGAAGAGCAATTTGAGGAGCATTCGAGCGTTAAGCTATATTGTATTTCAGGGTTTAAGCATTAGCTATTCCCGAGTGTAATGGATGTTGCTAGAACATCGATGCACATTCGAGGTAAGTTCAAGGAATTCAGCCGTGGAATTTATGCGACTTGAGATTAGTTCAATACATCATGAATATTATGAGTATTGATAAGGCTACAAGGACAATTTATAATGTTTAGAAAGAACCTGCACTCTTAATTCGTTTGCGGAATATAAGTAGAGACACAATATTCTATATTAAGCATATGCGCATAAATATGCACATATATATGGTTTTGTTGCTTAGTAAAGGGGTAATTTTACAATTCTAGCCCTTGTTAAAAAATCACCGTCTACACTCGTCTTTCATTTCAAACTTAATACGGCTCACAATCAACTTTTTTTTATGTTTTTTTATACGGCTAACAAATTAACTGCCGTGTAATGAAGACTTCCACTCCCTTTATTACCTAAATGAGACATTGATTGAGTTTGGGATGAAAAAGAGTTTCCCTCTATCCATAATAAGACATAATTTGATCAAGTCTTTCATTTTGAAAGAAACCCTCAACCTTCATAGTCCTTGCTCACTGGTAGAAAAATCAACATCGGTGACATTTTATTACTGTCACGATATCCGTTTTATGATGGTTTTGGTGAAAATTATAAAACGTCACCAAAGGCAATGTCACCGTAAGGGTCATTTTATAACCACAGTTATGAACTGTCATATAACCGTAACCAGTTAACTTCTAAAGTTGTCGTTTGATATCTAGCAGTCAGTGTAAGATACAACTACACGAACTTTTAACAAAAACCGCCACCTTAACAACGTTTCAGTTGCATTTTTTTTCCAAGTAAGCGTTATATAATATTTTAAACACTATAGCAGGATGTTTAAAAGCGTCAACATAAGATACATCTACGACGGTTCGTTATTGTAAACGTCATTTTATAAATCCGTGGGTGACGTTTTTTCTTTACAAAATGTCGCCATATGACTATTAAGTAAGTATCAACAATATTACAGTTAACCATTTTTTTTACAAACTAAAATTAAATAATCAAAAATGGAACCAAATTAAAACCATCAAAAACTTGTATATTATATTATTGAATTTAATTACATTCACATTTAAAAATAAAAATACATCTTATCCAAAGGGATAATATTTAGTAAAGGCGTCAAGCCCAAATCCAAGTCTAGGAATACTCTAGAATGTATATAATTTAGTGAAAAGGAGAGGGTATCTAGTACATCATCAACTTTTGTTCGTGAACCTGTATGAACAATCTTTGTACAATCTATACGTTCGAGAACTAAATCCATATACAAATCTACTAGTTTAACCTAGTATGTACGACAACCTTAAAGATCCAAATTCAATCAGGACAAAGTCTTGTATAATGTATATTTTCATATCCGAATTCAATACAACAAGTCTTGTAAGATCTTTACTATCAAGGTAAAATTTATTTTTGTTGATTAACATACTACTTGTGATATTTCATTTATACATATAAAACAATATATGCGGAAAATAAACAATACAAGACACCGTAAATTTTTTTAATTAAGAAACTTGCAATCTAGCAGTAAAACCTCGGTATTTAGTCCAGTTTAAACACCGCAATAAGCCTCTACCAAAACTAGCATACTATCAGACTTCATAATGGAATATAGTTGAGACCGAATCAACCCTCAGAGCAATTCAACTTCAATAGTGCTCCTTATGTCTCTTGAATATCGCAAGACCCTATGCACTTAATTCCCCTATTTGACGTCCTTTACAAGTCTAATATTTGTTTCGCAGTCCTTGGTGGAAACTAGTACAACCCTTCCTATAATCATTTGATTTCCTTCAAATATATTTCAATCAAGGTAATCGAAATATATTTTCTTTAAGGGATCTCCAGGTAAAAAAAATATCAAGCAAACCTCAACAATTAGGATAACTTACTCTCTTCAAATGTTATAGAGATGCCTAATTGATTCTACGTTACAAGATCAACGTAAATCAACTTTAAATGTTAATCTCGCAGAACTACAGGGTCAGAGACAAATAAGTCTTTGTAGTTTTTTTATCAATCTTATTCCCCAACCAATAGTTCTTGCATGGTCGTATAGCGGAAGAGATGGACCTTAAGAATAAACAATAACTACGATTACCAAGATAAGATTCCAGGTAACAAAGACCTATAAGGTAAAATATAGTGTAACCGGGTACACAAATCCTTTTACGAAGAATTCAAAGTCGTAACCTAATCATATGTTTCTCTAAGCAACCTAGGTTCTTAGAGGACGACTATAGAAGAAACTAGGACATATCTTGTCGGGATTGAATTTCTAAGTTGAAGAGAGTCCTCTATTTATATTGATGAAACAAGTTAGGTTGCTTAAAGTTTAAGCAAGTATTTTTTGTGATCAAAGCAAATAGTGAACTAGTTTCCATGTTTACGTAAAATTGTTGCATTAACAATTATTCAATAATTATGATGTTTGCATTACCTTCTATGCATCTTTTGCGACAACTTCATTACCTATTAATGTATCCACTATTTGACGTTTTGCCTAAAAAAATCAGTTCCCATGTTCTCTGAATTTTCTTAAATTTGATATTCTTGTTTGTACTCGTCATGTAGATCTCCTTGAAAACGTTCTGGACGAGATAAAATGTTTAAAATCCCAACGTACAGTTTGTTAGATTTATTATATTTTAGTTTATTTGATAATTATACGTGCATCTACTTTACTATGGAAAGAAAAAATTCGTAGTTTATTTGTTATGCATGTAAAACATGTTAAGGATATTATATCTTATTCATCTTTTTTTATAATTTCAAATAATTATGGACTTACGGATAATATTGAAACTACTCTAGGCTTCAAAATAGGAAAAAAGAAGGACCTAATCCTGAAATCCCCTTGCGGCAAAACAAAACAAACCCCATCAACAATATTAACTAAGGACCAACAAACGTCGTCATGTTCAATTACCATAATACAATATCATACCTTTGTAACATATTTTTTCTTGTCAAGAAAACCTAAAATGAATATTTGTTTCCGCTTGGAATTCTTTTTTTCCGCTTCCTTATATCGTATAGTCAAAGCTCTCCCAACTTCGACGAAAAAAGATGATGAAGTACTAAGAGATTTCTGATAATTTGTGTAGAAAAATCACCTTTAAGGTTTTTATTTTTTAATTTTTGATCGATATCTTCACGGGATTTTGTGATATAGTTATTTTTGGAGGGGTGCTTAGTTATGGATAAAATTATACATACTTCTTAGATTGCATTTAATTTTCTCACTGTATTATCGCCACTTGCTTGCACACTTCAGACTGCTTGATACTAGCTACTTTAAATGGTTTACAGAAGCTAACAACGCCCTCGTCTATATCTCCATGCACAATCAGGCTTTCCAACATAATTCTCCTAGCTATAATATATATGGAATGAGTTTGCCAATAATAAGAACTACTATCCTTGAATTCAGCTCTTTAGCTTTACAACTTGTAAATACTAGCAATAAACATGTGAAATTGAAGTCTCTCGTTTCCATATATAGTAGTGTATTATGGTTTTCATTAGTATAATATTGTTGTTTCCCCCCCTGTATTTTTGATAGATATGAAGCTGCAACCGATGACGTTGGTGTAATTGAGTATGCACACAGACAAAAAATGGTTCTATTAAAATAAATAAATTGTGTAACCACCCAGATTATACTCGCCATCTTTTGGATCATAAAGCAATTGGTGGAATAAAATTCTTTGTGACAATTGTGGCAACGTCGTTATACTGTTGTAAATTTGACTGAGAAAACACCATAATCTACTCATTACAATGTTTAGACTTTAAAAAGTATGCAGTCTGTGGTGGTTTGTGCAACTATCATGGATGGAAAGATAATCAGGTCTATCTCCATCAACCAAATGTTAGTTTATAAAGTATTTCATATGAGAACACTCGCAATTCCTTCTTAGTTGCATTCTTAAAATACATAATTAAGATACAAACTTTGTATAACTTGAATATAAAAACTTCACTTAGTGCTTGTATAATTTAAAATAGAGAAAATGGATCTATTGTCCAAGATTCTCTAAAATATGGTTGAAGTGGACAAGTAAAAATAAGAAATGAGTGAAATTGATACCAAAAAACCAAGACAATTATGTCCTTCATCTTTATATTTTTTTTCTTTTTTATCCCTTCTCTTTCCAATTTAAAAACAAATCATAAAAAAATTCATAACTTTCAAATATATATCCGATTTTAATAAAACTTATATTTTTGAAAGGGTTTTAAATTATCTATAAAACAAGATCCATTGTTGATAGTAAATTCAAAAGTTTTTTTTCCGAAAGAAAATAGCTAGGATGAAACTGGTTGCATCCTGAATTAGAATAAAATAGAAAAGTTATTCGAAAAATAGCTTGGATGAATCTGGATGCATCCTGACTTAAACTAATAAAAAGAAATTATTTAAAAAATAGTTAACATGAAACTGGTTGCATCTTGTGTCATTATTGGATGAACAAAATAAATATAGGTAAAACCGGTGTTTCTACCATCCGTTCCATATAAAATATAAATATCTAGCATAACCATCACCACTACCAACATTTTCAATAGCAACAAACACCACAATATTGCCACCTTCATATTCAATAGTAATAAAATACAACAAACACCACCATAACCTTCACTATAAAAATAAATAATCATCTAAATGTGCAGGATGAAACCAGATACATCATGAGAAAAACATGTTTATTTTTCAGAATATGCAGGATGTAACCAGATACATCTTGAAGAAAATATATTTTTTTGTCTGAATATGCAAGATCCTGGTTTATTCTGTAAAAGTATAATATGATGTACAAATTCATGTTTGATTTTTTCAGGATATGCATGATGAAACCAGATTCATCCTAGCCAAAACTTATTTCATCTTAGATGAATCTAGGTTTATTACCCTAAATACACAATATAAACTTTAGTACCACCTATCTTTATGGGCATACAATAGATAACATTTTACAAATTCATGTTTGATCATTTTAGGTGGGAGGGAGGGAGAGAGAGAGAGAGTGGTAGTCAAACAAAAGTTGCACATAAATGAATGAACAACTATTTTTGGAGATCCGTGTTATATTTTCTGATTCTGACCAAAGTTAAATTTTGGAACGATGCTTTTAAATGACAAGAGGTGTACCTTTTCATGGCCCACCTCATCCTTGCACAGGTGCCAGCTTTCTACCAACGAAGCTGTGGTTTTAAGCTTATCTATTAACAATTTTTGTTAGTAAGAAATGTCATGAAATTTGCAAATACGAAAGTCAATCGAAACCGAACTATAAAACTAAATTAAAACATAAAGTTGTATCAACATTCGTACTGTACATATTTACCTAGGTGGTTGGAAGCAAATTGCAGCTCTATCCCATCTTTGGAGAGCTGGAATGGACAGGCCATTATTCCCGCATTATTTCTGCTCAAAAATGTGAATGAAATATTGATGTTCGACATATGTATATAGTTTTACTATGAGTTGGAGAATGTAAGGTAAGTACTAAATTCACATAGATGAGAATATTTAAGGGTTGTTTCGAAGAATTAAAGGATTTATCAAATGAAGTAATGGATTTGGTGGATGTAAATCCATCTCCATGACATCAAGCTTTGCGTTAGGATTTTCGTGGAGAATCATTTCTTTTGTATTCAAACCATTCTCCAAGTTTCTTGAAGGTATAATTACTTTTACACCTCTTAGAGCCAATACTCTTGTTGTTTCTTTCCCAATCCCACTTGTTGCACCTATACACACCCAGAGAAAGATCCAGCATTATTAGTGTCACTTTATAGTGTTTTTAGTGGCAACACAAAACTGTACCTTGTGTGATATCACACACATTCATGCCTAGGCCAATTATTAATGACTTCATCCTAATTAATAAAGTTAACTTGTGACAATTGCAGTGAGGCATGTAGCGTCGATCCCCTCGATGACTTGTTCAACTGTAGACGAAGACTTAAAACCGGAAGAACCAGCTTTCGAGAACCAGTTCCAGTTACCCATCTTAATTCACAAATTTCTTCATTAATTTAGGCCTTAAATTACTGACCCTACTGAACTTATTTAAAGAGATTAAAATTAGGCCTTAAATTAGACCTTCATTAAAAAAATCTTACTATTTCAAAAAAACAAACAAGGGTATTTTAGTGATTTAACATAAAATTTAGTTATACAATTTGGACAGAATACCCAATTTTGGATACTAGGAAAGTATATAAAAGATTCTTGGATGTTAGAAGAATATCTAATTTTACTTGTCTTCTAAACCGACAACTAAGATTTTATGGGTTATATAACCAATTTATTGTTTAAAATATCACATTTATTTTCATTCAGAGGAAGTTAGTTTTGTTTCCTTTTCGAACAAAGTTAGTTTTATTTCCCTTTTACAAAAGTGTACGAACACCGTCGATGAACTACACAATGAAGATTGATTATTTTAGATATTTAAGTGATGTTGTACATACCCTAAAACGAAAATGATCAAGATGGTCAATGCTCAAAAACCACACAAAGCCATCGGACTGGAGAAGAAAAATTAAGACGAACTACCCGCAACATATAACGACAATGCCGCGTTCCCAAAAAAAGTGTCAGCGTCACTAAGGATGTGAATACTAAATCTCCACCGTAAACATGTCAAAATTCCAACATAGGAGCATCAGATTATGATAAAATGAGATGTACAAAATCAAGACTCAATAGACAATCTCATATCCCAACAAAGATCAACGGTGGGGATAAAATTAGACAACTGTTGATTAAGACGTGACAGATGGAACAGAACTGATACCCTTACTGCATGACAGACACGTCTCAATCATTCAAGTTGCGAGACAAAATATTCAAAACATGACACAAAAGAGTCAAAGCATGACACACCGAACATGCAATAACATGGAAAACATTGTACGGTCAACAATTCTATATGACCGCACCATATTCATGAAAAAGCTCATGTGGCATAATCTAATTGGATAGAACGAGAAGCGAGACTGAAGCAAGGATGCGATCCACCCAGCATGAAATCAAATAAGACAAGAAAAGCCCGTAACATACCCTACGGAATATACAAAAAAATATACGGGACAAACCTCATAACAGGATATAGATAAGATTAAATAGATGGAAAGAGAGAATTGAGGAGGTCCTTTGAAAATTCTTATAAATACCAGACTCAAAGATAGAGAAAGGGGTCCGAAAAACATTGGAAAAAGAATAAGGACTAAGAGAATTGGATTAGGTAAGAACATATAACATACTATATTTAGTTTGTTCATCATATGTAATCATTTCAATCATAAAATAAACAATTGTTTTATTATTGTGCAAATCTCATGTACAATATCTTTTAGATAATAAATTCATGTGATTGTGTTACTAGAATTTTAGTAATCACAATTTGGTGCTAGAAACAGGTAGACGGGTAAATAATATATTCTACCTGATCCTAATTTGTTAATTCTTAAGCTTTTCATACAGTTATACAGATCTGATTTTCATGTAGAAAACTTTCTCTTTTCCAATTTCTTTAAGGAATTTATTGTACCTAATGTTATAAAATTTTCATTTTTCGTTGATTGATATTTTAAAATTTATGCAATATGGGTTTTAGAACTATTTGATATCTATATTTAATTTAATCAACTAATAGTTGATTTAGAATTTCTGATCATTTTTTTTAATCTCAGAATTTTTGATATAAAAAACTAAACTTTTACTCTTGACAAAATACTAATTTGAATCAAATTCATTTTTTTTTAGAGTTATACACTTATTTTAAATGAATTTGCATTTAAATTGGATTTCATATCATTCATATCACTTTTTATGCATATATTACAGATGTTATATTTCCTGAATCATTGATCTTATTAGATTAGATTGACAATAGAGATGGAAAAATCGAAAGAAATAATCAACAATCAGAACATCAACAAAGAAATTCCTACAACATCAAGAGTATTAATTCGAAATCAAACAGAAAAAAATCATTTCAACAACTAAGATGGTAAACAAAAAATCGAATGACGAGATTGAACAAAATAACACCCAAAAGGAGATTGAAGAAATAGAGATAACAACAAATAACACAATTCAGGAACAATAAAGAATTATTAAGGAAGCATATGTTATAGCCACAAACACTGTAAGAAATATGGTCAATCAAACTGTAGAGTCTGTAAGAAATATTGTTCATCAAGAAGGTATAAAAATTGTAGAAGAATCTTAAGGACCGCAACCCCTGTATGGGATGCCACAGAGTAGAAGTAAAGATACTGAAGTTGCAGTCTTTATTCCAATACAAAAAAAAGAACCAAGGAATGAATATCAATTTCAAGGGTCAAACAGATAGAAAGAAGTATAAAAACCACTGAATAAAATAATAAAACCAAACATCCATACTGATCAACCAATCCAAAATAACAAAACATCACAAAAACCATATGTGGAAGCACCTCAGAATAGAATTGATCCTTTCACTCAATTGTTTGGAGAATTAGATGAAATGCGTAAAACTCAAAAGGCTTATGCAGAGATAATCACTCTTCTAGCACAAGAAAATCAAATACTCATGGATAAAATTAGACATGATGTTGAAGTACCAATTTCAAAACTATATAGATAAGAAGTGAATTATAAAAGACCCGCAGAAAGTAAATCGGGAAATTAACAGAGATCAAAGAATAATGATAATCGAACCAATTGATGATACATATGATCATCTGAGTCCGAATAAATGGAATCAGTTTTATGAACCAGATAAACCAGATTATTATGATTTTGAGCCAAAAGCACCACAAGATAACAAGTGGAATAAATATATGGAGGATTTAGAGGTAATGAGAGAAGAAATTAAATTATTAAAAACCAAACAAGAAGTTGGGCATCTAGATGAAGTATTGAAAGAGGATAGCAGAACACCACTCGCACCACATCTTGCGTTTGCAGTCATTCCACCAAAGTGTACTCTCCCCAACTTTGAATGCTATGACATCACTAAAGATCTCATTTAAAATATTACAATCAAATTATGGCTCGCTGGGAGCAGAATGATATCATCATATGCATATATTTTCCCTCTAATTTAAATGGATTTGCATTAACTTGGTTTGATAATTTACCAGAATGAACAATATATTCATATATACAATTGGCTCGTAAATTTCTAGAAACATACATGTACAACAAACCCGCGAATGATGGAATGGATAAGTTATTTGATCTCGCATCCTGGACCGAAGAAACTATTCGAGATTATATTGATCGCTGGCAATCAATCTGCCAAGCAACATGCAATGTCAGTCCATATATCACCATCAATTGTTATAAATGGGGAATATAAGACCGCATGAGGCCGCTTTTCATAGATATTCACGGTGCAAATCCAAAAACTAAAGGAGATTTGAGAGTAATTATTGAGAAACATGCAAGACTTCAAGATATATAAAGACAGAATCCAAGAGAAATTTCTCACAATCAGAAAACCACGCACATAACTAGTTCTGATGAACCAACATCAAGTTCCGGAAAACGAGTTATGGACGAAACTCCTTCTAATGATTCTAAGCATGGCAAAATAGATGGTGAAAGAAAATTCAACAAACAATTCAAAGATGGAGTTCTTACTGAACTCAATACTGGGTATTCTCGGATTCTAAATTCAATTAAGAATAGACAAGATTTTGAATGGCCATGGTCCAAAGGAAGGCAACCTTCGCACACAGAAAATTTCAAAGACTATTGTGAATATCATTGTTTTTACGGTCATGCTACAAATAAATGTAGAAACCTGAAGATACAAGTTCAAAAGTTAATTGATGCTGGAGAATTAAAAGAGTTTCTTCATCTACCTGATCCACCAGCAAGACCGTGCCTAGGTAAGACTATAAATATTCCGGAGAATAGTCGAACTATCAATACAATTTCCCACACAGAATCAAGTCAACTATCTGCAAATTGAGCAATTGATAGAAGATTATGCAAAAGAGTTGATGACCATGAAATTTTCAAAATTACGGGTAGAATCGCAGAAACATGGGAAGATTGGATGACCACACCATTAACCTTTTCATCAAGTGAAGTTGATCAAGAAGTTGAAACACACAATGATCCATTAGTGCTCACTTTACCAATATCTGGTTGGAATGTAAAAAAGGTTCTCATGGATGGAGGAAGTTCACTTAATGTGTTGTTTTATGATACATTTCAAAGAATTGAGATTAAGGATGATTAACTCACACCTTCATGTTACATATTTATGGATTTAATGAGATAACTTCAAAACCAAAAGGAGAAATTTTACTTGAAGTCATGGCGGGACCAATAAACATCCTTACCAAATTCAGTGTAATAGAGGCACCATCCCCATATAATACAATTATTGGGAGACAGTGGGTTCATCGTTTAAAAGGAGTAACTGTAACTTATCATCAATATTTGCGGTTTCCAACACCATAAGGAGAAATGGAAATTAAAGGAGATCAAAATATGGCAAGAGCTTGCGTTCTCGCAGAAACACAGATGAATAAGGAACGCACCTAGATACAACAGTAAAGAAAGAAAGATCAAAAAGTCAAAGCTAAGGAGGATGCAATAAATCAATACATGACCGAAACTACGGGAAAAGGTCTATCAAATATAGAAAATGTGGATTCCAAATCAGAAGAAAGTGCACCAAAGGATGGAACAAGTGAAAGCATACCCGAATAACAATTAAAGGGAGCTCCCTCATTTTTAGGAGCCCCTAAACCTACTTTTTCAACAGTTGAAGAAACTAAAAATGTCAATATAATCAGAAGAATCCCCAAAAATGATAAAGATTGGAACTTCAATGGAATCAGAACGGGAACGTGATTTGTTTAATCTACTCAAAAAATATGTTGACATTTTTTCTTGGAGAATGGGAGATATGCCAGGAATTGATCTGATTAGTGTTCGTCATGAATTACATATACATCCAGGCACTATCCCATTTCAGCAACGCATACGCAAGGTAGCTCCGAAATATCATCTATCAGTTGAAAAGGAACTCAAGAAACTTTTAGATGCGGGATTTATTTGAGAAGTGAGGTACCCAACTTGAATATCCAACATGGTAATTGTACCAAAGAAAAGTGGAGGAGTAAGGATTTGTATAGACTTCACCAATTTAAACAAAGCATGTCCGAAAGATAGTTATCCGCTCCTTAGCATTGATCAATTAGTGGATGCAATTAAAGGACATGAGGCTTTATCTTTTATGGATAGACATTCAGGGTACAATCAAATTTCCTTAGATGAAGAAGATCAAGAACATACTGCATTCTTTACCCCACATGGCTTATATTGTTATACCAGAATGCCATTTGGACTAAAGAACACGGGGGCAACATATCAGCGACTTGTGGATACAATCTTCAAACCATGGATAGGCCGCACCTTGGAGGTTTATATAGATGATATACTTGTAAGAAAGTAAATTTTCAAAATATCATCTATAGGATTTAAAAGAAATTTTTGAAGCTTTGTGTAGATACAAAATGAAAGTCAACCCGGATAAATGTATTTTTTTGGAGTTACATCAGGAAAGTTTTTGGGATACTTGGTCACTAAAAATGGTATTGAAGTTGATCTGGCCGAAATACAACCAATTGTTAATATGCCTTCTCCAAAGAATTCCAAAGAAGCACAGAAGTTAAATGGATACTTAGCTGCACTTAATAGATTCATTGCTAGATCATCTGACAAGTGTAAACCATTTTTTGACACTTTAAAGAAAGAGAAAATTTGAATGGAATGAAAACTGTGAGCAAGCCCTTCACAACATCAAAGATTATCTCGCAACAATGCCATCATTACAAAAACCAGAACCAGAAGAGGTGTTAGCTTTATACATAGCTACAACAGAAGATGTTGTAAGTGTGCATTGGTATGAACAAATGAGAAAGTGGAAAAACCAGTGTATTACATCAGCAAAAATCTTAACCCTTCCAAAAGGAATTACACCAAAATTGAGCAATTGGTACTGGCATTAGTTTTTTCCATACAAAAATTGCTCACCTATTTCTTAACACATTTTGTTCGGGTGCCAAGTAAAGCTTAGAATATATATTGAAGAATGCGGGAAAAGTAGAAAGAATAACAAAGTGGAACGCACAGTTAGAATAATTCCACATCTTGTTTGAAATACAAACCGCACAAAAATCATAAATTCTAGCAGATTTCTTTGCGGATTTACCATTAGACAATGGATCTGAAATTCAAGGTATACTAGGGACAGAAGAAGATGATGATAATTCTCAAGATATTTTAAATTCTGCTAATTCCCACAGATGGGAAGTGTTCGTTGATGAAGCACAAAATAAAGAAGAGCGGGAATAGGAATTGTAATTACAACTCCCACTGGAGACCGAATGGTGCATGCATTTCGTCTAGAATTCGGAGAGCACACAAATAACATAGCAGAATATGAAGATGTAGTTCATGTTCTCATACTCATCATCGAACTGGGAATAAGTGATGTTCGACTTACAAGTGATACACAATTGGTGATTAGACAAGTTGAATTGATGAAGATTTGATAGAATACAAGAATCTTGTTCAACAATTAGCCTCTCAAGTCCCGAATATAACTTTTCGATATTTATCTAGAGAGAAAAATCGTCATGCTGATGCATTAGCATATATTCCTTTAATGTTAAAAGATCAAAACACATCAGCAATCAAAATTGGACGCATCTATGAAACATCAATTAAGATATAATCAGTCGAAAATTTAGAAGCGGAAGTAGATGAAAACCTTGAAAGATGCAGCCATTAAAGATGATGCAACTTTTCCACAGAGATAAGAAGATGAATTATTATCTGAAGAAGATTGGAGACTCCCATTACATCAATACTTGCAAAATGGAATATTACACACAAACATCAAAGATGCAAGGAAAATTCAATCAAAATCTGTAAATTATCAGTTGCGGGATAAAATTTTATACCGCAAAACCTTTTTGGGACCATTACTTCGATATCTAACAAGAACCAAAGGACAATACATTCTCACTGATATTTCATTACGGAGATGTGGGAAATCATAGTGGAAGGCGCTCACTTGCACTAAAAACAAGAATGCAAGGGTATTACTGGCCATTTATGAATAAAAATGCATTTAATCTCGCAAGAAGATGTGAAGAATGTCAACGCTTTGCTAAAAGGATCAAAGCTCCTGCAACATAACTGAATTTTGTACTAAGTCGATGGCCATTTGCGAAATGGGGAGTAGATATAGTTAGATTGTTAATGGAGGGCACATAGAAAAGAAAATACTTGATTGTAGCAACCGACTATTTCACTAAATGGGTCGAAGCAAAAGCTCCAGCTCGAATTAGAGATACTGATGGCTTTAAATTCTTGTTTGAAAACATAGTTTGTAGATTTGGAATTCCGGTGGCTGTAGTCTCTGATAATGGACAACAACTACAAGAAAAAAATATTGATATGATTTTTGAAGCATTTAATATTTAAAAGAATAAGTCCACTCCTATTTATCCCCAAAGTAATGGTCAAGCTGAAGCAACAAATAAAATCATTGTTATGAATCTGAAAAAGACTTTAGATGGACATCATAAATGATGGTGTGAACAACTTCACAATATTTTATGGGCTTATCGTACAACAAGAAGAGAACCCGCTGGAGAATCACCATTCCTTCTTACTTATGGAGCAGAAGCAGTTATTCCCATGGAAATTATTTTACCAACTACAAAGACAGAAGCTTGGGAAAAGAACTTGAATACAATCTAATGCTTGAAAAATTGGATGATTTAGAAGAAAGAAGAGAGACTACACTCCAAAAAATGGAAAATTATCAACGAAGATTGGCCAGAGAATACAACAAGAAAGTAAAGTTACGAAAATTTGTTGAAGGGCAATATGTTCTACGTCAAATTCCTGAATACCAAAGAAATAAGAAGGCAAAGAAATTTGCACCTACATGGGGAGGACCTTACATCATTCAAGACATTGCGGGACAGGGCTCTTACCATCTGTGGAATATGAACGGAAAAGTATTGCGACATCCATGGAATGCATAATACCTCAAACCGTACTATCCATAATAAAAATAAAAATAGATCATGCAATAACAGCTTCAGTATCATGAGAATGTGCAAATCAATCATATCGCTTCATATTAGGTAAAGCATGACAAATGCTATCTCTCTAGAAAATCCATGTAAATTTCTATGAGTGTATGACTAATGGATATTTCGTAAGCAAGAGATGCCTAACATGACATTTACTTATTGTGAAAACAGGTACAATTATTCTCTGAACATACTTCTTTCGCAATTGGGACCACATTATTAACTTCCTTTTGGACAAGGTGAAGTTGATCATGTGATTGTGCCCTCAAAGGTAACTCAAGGTATACTTTTCACCTTGTGGTTTCTCAACTCATACACTCATTATAAAATTCAATTAAATGTATATATTTATGAAATTAAAACAATCTACTGATATATACATATGTCCAAAAATGTATTGCATGTAATACACTGTACAGATCAAAAAGAAACCCGCATGCGCACCAAAGATGAAAAAAAAATACTAAGGGGCGGAAGGATCAACAATTGGAGAAGGATGTTTAGGGATTTCTTTACAAACATACTCCTTGGTAAATCCATCTTCCTTTAATCTATCTAGAGTATTATTTATTGCCTTTGCTGCCCCAATATGAGCTTCGATCTTTAACCAAGAGATTTTAGCACGCGCAGTCTCAAGAACCTGCTTCAACGTATCCATTTCGCCCGCAGATTCTTTGGCACGCACATCTAATAATTTATCTTGTGCTTCCCAATAATTTTTCCTCCCTTGCTCAATAGCCAGATCATGTGCAACATTGTCAGCTCTTGTAGTCTCAAGCTTCAATTGCTGCCTCTTCAGCCCTGGTAGTTAATAGATCAAGCTGACTTTGTACTTCATTCGCTTTGATAGTGGCAAGCTTTAATTGTCCCTCATCTCCCTCTGCTTTAGGGACCGCAAGTTAAAGTTGTCCCTTAACTTCTTTAACTATAGCATTTGCAGTTGTGAGTTCTCCTTCAACTTTTTCAACTCTTGAAGTTGTGTTCTTGAATTTTTCCTCGAAGCCTATAATGTAATGTAAAACAATAGATTAAGTGATGTAAGAAATTGTATCAAACCGAAGTTATGCATATAATAAGATACTTCTTGCGAGGGATTTAGACTCTTCTAGTTCATGAACTATTGCCTCTCGAGCATCATCAAGGGAATCAAATTCATTTGAGAGTTTTTGATACTTGTCACTAAGACGATGAAGATCTTGACGATATCGATCCAACTCTACATGTTTCAATAAATCTTCGTACCACAATTGATTTGTTTTATTTTTAAACTTTTCCATTCCTTTTTGTAAACGGTGAATGTCAGTTTCATGCAAACGAACAATTTCTGACAATCTAGAACCTTTGGATCGAGCTTCTACAAGTGCATTTCCCTTGGCATGAGCATCCGCTACCGCATCATCTCTGTCTTTGATTAGTCAAGCAACATAAGAAGAATATTGAGAATCATGGAATGAAACGGAAGTAGAAAATTCCGTAAGAATATTTTTTGCGTTCCGCATAAAGCCTACGAGTTTCATCTTCCAATTTTTCTGATCGCGCACGCGCCTCAGTAACACTATCTCTAGTCCACGAGAGAGCAACATATATTCCATTTTCTTACAGTGACTATCCATATATAATAAATGATATTTCAAATCTGATTCTTCATACATGGACTTTACACGACTCAACTTGTCAACCAACTTGTTACATATTTCCTTGATCTCCACATTCTCTTAATTGATTTTAATCACGTGATTCGAAAGATGTTTATCTCTACGACGGTCCTATTTATAGGATATGAACCCCGCTAATCCCATAAAGTATAATTTAGAGAGAGAAAAAAATAAATTGAAGAAAGTAAAAAGAGAAAAAGATTAAATCTTGATTTTGAAGGTCCAGCAGTTGCTGACGGAGAACCTTATTGTCCCGCTTCAATCTCGCTACATTCTTTTCTAGGGCAGTCTTTTGTGACAACTGTTCCCGCAAGCTAGCATTCTCTTTTTTAAACTTAACCAGTTTTGTTTCTACTTGCCTATATAGTGCTTCCATCCTTATCGACTGGCCCATAAAGAACTTGTAAGCAACATAAAAAGCGTTTTGACCACGGGCAAGCTACAAATTTTTTATCGTTCCGTCAAAAAAAAAAGAAAAAAAAATACTTGTAAGATAGCTTGCTGAGGAAAAGAATATGCCCCATCATATGCAAGAGCAATTACATCCGCAAGAGAAGAAGGAAGATCAATATTAAAAGAAGAACGGACAAGATTGCCTTGATCTCTTAACCAGGCTTCTTTTACTGATTCGTTAGAAGCGAATTGCATCGCTCACACAAAGTTGTTACCGTAGAAGAATCAGTTTCTACGGGTTGAAAATCATGCGGGACAGATAATAAATCCTTAGACATGAACCAACGAAAAGCCTCTTCTTCCTTATCAACAAGGCTTTCATCTTCCGTTTTTCCTTTTCCCTTACCACTGTATGAAGTACCCTCATTGCCACCTTTATTGGTAGAAACGGTGACAATTATATTCTTTTCACCATCTTCTTTAGTAACAATAGTAGTAGTTACTTCAGGTTCCTCTTTATCAGATGAACCTCTTTCCTCACTAACAAAATGCACAAGGTAATCTTCTTCATATAAAGGAGGCAAAAATTGAGAAGGAAAAAATGAAAATTAAGAAGTAGATACACCGGTACCAAGGATTTCTGATGTGATGTTGTATAGTGGTAAAAAGAGGTTCGTTACTCGAACTTGTGAAGGTAATGATTTTAGAAAATATTAAACTTAATCTAAACTAATAAAAATCAGGAAATTAAACTAGAGAATATTTTTAGAAAATATGGAGAAAACTAGGAATCAAGATTCAGTTATTTCTAACAATCTATGTGATTAATCATGTAATTCTTTTTAACAATTCAATTCAAGTTTGCCAAAAATATGTTTCCTAAAAGAATAATTGTAAATCCTAAGCATGGGACATCAAGAGTAATTAACTAAGCATGACCCATCAAAAGAGAACACAACTATTTAATAAAAACCGTTTTTTTCTAATTTAAATCCATGCAAATAATAATAAAAGAATTATAAATAATTAATTAAAAATAGACTTACCACATAAAATTGAGAGAAAAACCTCCTCCATCATCCCAGTAAATAGACTTAGCTCATGGTGAAGAAAACTTGCTCAAAAGATCTTTTCATTGCTCAAAATATTGATTACAAGGTTGAATAATAGTGCAACAGCTGAACAGACGCGTTTATAAGTGTTACAGAACAAGGTTCAGCCGTTGCAAAAGGCTAAGGCAAAGAAAAGGAAGGAAGAAATTTGAAATTTAAGGCAACAGAACAGCAACACTTATAAGTGTTGCTGTGTCTTCTTCTTCGGCAGCGACCAGTTGAAGAACACGGTCACCGGCGGTGACCGGTGCAGCAGCAGTTGGCCGGATCGTGAGTATTCCGGCGACTCCGAAACTTCAATTCTAAGCTATTCTCCTCCTTCTTCTTGGCTTCTCTTGGTATATATAGACTCTAGGGATCCTTGTGAGTCTTCTAAACCTAATAGAACTCTTTAAAACACATCCAAATCTTCCCAAATCCGAATCAAAGTCTAACTCCCTTTTCCGGCCAAACTCGGATTTTGGGGCTATTTTTCCGGCTAAAATTGTTGTTTCTTGGCATGTTTAGTCTTGTATGGATCCCATCTATCTTGTGTATCAATTTGAGAACAAAATAACCAAGTTTAACCATGAATCAATGTTCACAGTTGAGTACAGACATTTTCCGATCGATTCCGTGACTGGGTTGACTCGGTCAACTCGGGTTGACCGATTTGACTCGGGTTTGACCCGATTTTGACCGAGTTGACTCGAGGGTACCCCTTATCCATTCTAGGGTGCCAAATAACACTTGTCCTTGGGTGCCTTTATCACTTTCTAAGCCAATTTTCCACAAATCTTTATTCTTCTAATGTACCTACAAAAGCATAAAAACACGTAATAGACACAAAATTGAATACTAACTCACTAGAAATTAAGGTGTAATTTAGACACTAAAATGTGTCTATCAATTTCCCCTTCCCCCCGCACAGTAGAAGTACAAGACACAACCTTGGTTCTTTCTTGACCCTATCAAAATCCAATTGATAAAAAGACAATTCATTAAATAAGATCTAGATATATTTTTACAAATTCATTTAAAAAATTAATACCTTTCTTCCTATAGCAATTGCCTTTCGCTTCTTGCCCGTATCACTTTCAGAATCTCCTTCCACTTGTGGCTATACAAAACAACAACAATTAAATAATGTTAAAGAAGCTAAACATGTGAACCAAGTATTAGAATTGTACGTACCACATCATCATACGTGAAGAAAAAACCATCAAAGTTTAATTGCCAGGGGCAATAAGTATGGAAACCAGAAGTAAGGTTGCTAACCACATTATCCTGTACAAAACCATAGATCCATGGGCCTTCAATTACTAGAGGGGTACGATACCACCTGAAATCATGATCGACACGAACTTTTTCTTTTAAAGGTCTTTGCGTTCCAGGAATAAATTTCATCTTAGAATTATCGATCTCCCAAAGCAGACGAAAACCTTCACCACCTTTGCGGCCTGGACCAACACTCCATATTTTTTTATTCTTTAACGCTATAGCATCAACATAAGTAGTTTGAAAATTAGCTACGGTATAATACTATATGCTCCGCAGGATTGGGAACATAGCTCTTAAAATTTGTTACCCCTTTACTGTGTTTATGACATTCACTTATTATGCGCCACCAATTTCCATTATATTGAGCAATGGATCAACCCGCACAATGATTATCCACTTTGTTTCGACCCGCAAGAGCTTCATACTAAAATGAATCTCCACTATTGTATAAAGGAAGCATAAACCAGCAGGTAATGCACCCGCAGTTATCAACAATTTATTTGCACTATACGGGAACTTCTTTATCATATCAAGTGTTATTTCATCACCTTCAGCAGGATCATAAAAGGAAAATTTAAAATTTTGAAGATTATGTTTTTCTTTAAACTCATCAAGATTCTAAGATCTAAAACTCAAACTATCATTGTCCCGCTTATTTCTAAAAGAAGTAGATTTCTTAGCCGCAACAACGATTGTATTATCGACATTTGGTAAAGCTCGTATGGGATGTATAACATTAAGAGGTTGAGCTTCTGGGGTACCATATTTTCCTCCTGCCTTTGGTTTTTCCACAAAATATCGAGATGTTTTTGTCAAGGTTGCCATTTGTGGTGCAGGACAGATTTAGACGCATTACTATCCTTTTCTCCTGACATGATGAATTCTATCTACAAACAATTAACAAGGGCAAGAACAATTAATAACAGATTCATCTTGATTAGTAATTGTTTCAGAAAAGTGGTAAAAATATGTTCATTCGCTGAGACTTGTGAAGATTCGTTTTAGACCTAATTTCAATTTAAACTAGAAAATAAGTAAAAGATTTTAACAATATCTGGAGAAACTGGAAATCAGGATTCCACAAAAATCACTTCTGATGGATTTCTACAATAATTCTTGAACAATTATAGCTCTTTTATTGACTCTATTTCTTTGCCAAAAGTAGATTATAAAACATTAACTGTAAATCACAAGCATGGAGCATCAAAAGCTCTTAAGTCCCAGCATACACCACTAAACAAAATCACAATTGATTAAGAAAAATAAAAATCAACTAAAAATCAATGCAAAAGTCATTAAGAATTAAAAATAGTTACCCTTCATTCATGAAATATGGCTTCCTCCATTATCCTAGTGGTTGGGTTTAGCTTCTTACTGTTAGGAGAAACACAGATGGTTCTCAAAATAATTATTCATGGCCTCAAAAGTGTGTAAAAAGAAGAAAAAATAATAAAACAGATGGTTCGCAATGGTGTAATGGCGTTGCAAACCACTATTCTTATTGTTACAGAAGAAACATGTTTTCAGCTGAAGATAAACGTTGCAGATGCTAAGATATTCGTTACAGATGGGTTGAAGAAACCGTTGCAGTTGAAGATAAATGTTGCAAAGCTCAAGATAAACGTTGCAAAACGGTTGAAGAAATCGTTGCCTTTTCTCTGTTCTTCACGTCTTCTTCAGCAGCATCTCCTTCTGTTGGCCTCCTGAGCTTGACCCAACCTCTCTCAATCCTCTGTATCCCTTTAATTGACTTAAACAACCCCTTTTCTACACCACATGAACAAGGAATCTCCAAGAGAATTTCTTCCTCTTTTTTTCCCGGCCTAACTCCTCCTCCCTTTTGTCAATCCCTGACTCTCTATTTATATTTCTTAGAGCCTCCAAACTCGAAAAGGATATTTACCCATCAATTCTAAACCAAATCCAAACTCTAAAAACACGTTTTAATTCCCAAATCCGAGTAAAACTCTTTTCTCTTTATTCACGGCAATAACCTATTTCCGACTATTTTCATGGCTTGAAACTCTTATTTTTGACGCATATTAATCATGTAAGCAACATGTTATGAGTTTGGTATATCTAAACCTCCTTAAATCCCATAAAATCTGGTTCCCAAACATATCATGAGAAGCTTCACGCGGAGAAAATCATTTTCCCGCCATTTTCATTTAAAAAATAAGAGGTGCCCCTATCCAGAAGTAGGGTGCCTTTATCAACCATCCGGGTACCTTTAGTAATTTATGGGCGCCTTTATCACTTGTTGAGCCAATTTTTCAAAAATGCTTATTTCTCAAAAATACCTACAAACACATAAAATCACACAATAAGTATAAAATCGAGCGCTAGTAATACAAAGAATTAGAAATAATTTAGACACAAAAATGTGTCTATCAATGAGGCAAATCAAGAATAGATAAAAGAGTAGATCAATCATAGACAACTATTACAAACAAGTTTCTCGTACCTTTTTGAATTTGTTACGCTTGAAAATTACTCGTATTTTTTTGTAATACCCTTTAACTAAGTTCTTATGATTTTATTATGATGAATTCCACAATTTTCCGAAACTAACCTCACCGAATATAATTCTAAAAGAATTTTTTAAGATTAATTTTATCTCGTACAAATAAAAAGTATATTTCAAATGAAACAAATAATGATGATGAAATTGATAGTTATCCATACCCGTATCTATTAGATTCACCTCTTTTACAAAGTTTGGTTAGACCTATATTATGTTGCTTACTTGTGAGAATATGAAAAGGGTCGTATCACAGTTGAATCGTGTAAGATAAATGAATCTTTTCTATTCCTACAGTTTTTGGACCTAGGAGTGGTCCTCATCATGATTTAAGTCTTAATCACACAGACTGTACCCTAAACTAAGACCTATCTCTTCCTACAACATATGACATGTATACATTACAGGGTTTGTTTTTAGCCAAAGCTACATCGAACTTTTAACTTTGTAGGCTTTAAGGCACATACACCAAAACTATGATATATATTTAGAATTCTAGGCACGAAACATGTTCAGGTTCCAAGTCAGAAATCACAATGAATATATTTAGTTTTTTTATCTTATTTAAGTATATAAATTTAACGGTAATCGCTTACTAACGGTGATTAAAATATAGATCGTCGATTTGCAGTATTGTCCATCCACTGTAGGTGACGTTGACCCGGTACAATTAAGTATTGGGTGTAAACGAAGTTAATAATTTTAAAACAAAACAGCCAATAAGAAAGTGGGTTTCTGTAACCCCCTAAATATCTGCATCAATCAAATTATGCCAAGTGTCCTTATCAAAGTTCTCGTTTCACAAAAGCCACAAAAGTCTTATTTTAGCCAATGAAAAACGAGGATTTCCTCACTAGGGATGCACAAACCCGACCCAACCCGCACCCGCCCAATTTAACCCGATCCGCGCCCGACCCGTCGCCGAACGGGTCGGGTGCGGGTGATATTTTGTTCACCCGCCTCCTGGTGGGTCGGGTGCGGGTGAGATCAAAACCGACCCGACCCACCCTCCCACCCGCCAGAAACACACGTGAGAATTTTGTACGTGTCTCAGACTCTTCTTCTTAACAAAAACTCGTTTGAGATTTGAGAGAGCTTCTTCTTCTCAAACAAAAACCAACTGAAACCAAAATAGGGGAAAAAACCAGAGAGAAATTACTGCACAGTGCAACTGAACCTTGTTTTGAAGAACATCAGATTCTTGTTGAGATTGAAGAAGCTGGCAGAGAACCAACGACGTCGAGTTTTGTTGAAGAACACACTGCACAGTGCACACGGTTGAAGATTCACAGTGTTTTTGCTGCACATAAGGTAAGTAAATTCATACCCACCTTTTTATTTCACTTAAATCACATGATGATTGTATTTATTCCAAAATCTCCGAATTTTTGGGATTTGAATTTGAAAATTAGGGTTCATAATTGAATTTAGGGTTTTCTATAATTAAGTTATTTAAGTTGTTCCTTGTTTAATTTAGGGTTTATAATTGATAGTTGATATGGTATTTATCATGCTACTCAAACTCAATTCAGCTGAATTGAGTAGCTAAATAAATCCCAATTTTTTTTGCGCTGTGTGACTGTGTCTCGGTGATTAAGAGCCCATGGCCTTAAACCATTAATCTATGCCAGTTTTAGGCAGCCTTTCTGGTAAGTTTTAGGGAGAAATTGGTGTTGACGGTTGAGAGTTTCAGATCAGGATACCTTAGGTGATGGAAATCTCAGCTATAGTCTTTGATGTTCCTGTGTAGGACAAGTCAAGGTCTAACTTCTATTGTTGTTGTAATTTTTACTATTTTCCAGCTTGTGGAGGAGGAAAATGAAACCACATAATAAACTGGGTCACCTGACCCTACAATTAAAGTTACTTGATCGAGTTTTTCTAAATCGCACGTGACCTTGTAATTTTTATTATCTTGATCGAGTTTTTCTAAATCGCCTTGCCTCATAATTAAAGTTACTTGTATCAAATTCTCACAATATGCTGCAGGTAAATATTGTGAGTCTGTGACTTACATTTGTGATGGATGGTTCATTTGTGTATGGATTAGACTTGGAAAATCAGTAAACATGTCTTAAACAGTTAAACCTATATGTGTATGGTTTTTTTTGGCTAACTCTTTAAGTTAAGTTGGTCCCTGTTGCTGACTTGTATAATTCCAGCCTCTTGGCACACTGCTGCCACCTTTCCATCAAAGCAGGGTCTTCAACTCTTCATCCAACAGTTGTGCTAGTTGTTTACTCCGTGGACCAATCAAACAAACTTATATGTGTATGGATTAGATCTGGTGTGTAGTTAATCTGAGTTAAACTAGTAGACTCAGCAAAAATGTGTAATTTCTTTATTTTTCACAAATTTTCTGTTCAATGACATTATTTCCCATTTAACATATATGATTTTGGATTTTGTTTATTAGTTTTGGATTTCATGAAAAAAATTTGACACTTGACAATTGGTTTCTATATTTAATGCATTTATATTTATATATATGATATGGATTCATTTGTAAGATATGAAAGCAACAATATGATGAATATATTTGAAAGACATTTTACGTTTCAATATTTATCGTCATCTGAAAAGTGTCTTGATGTTCCCTTGCATTGGGTATTCCTGGGCAGAACAAGTACATAACGAATGTGCAGAAAATGGGCGAGATGAAAAATGGACCTCACCGAGTCTCATCTATTGCTGGTCCTAAATCTGTTGGAGGAGTTGCTGCGACATCCCAACCCCTAGAAGGATTAAAGACATTGAGCACCATGCTATCTGCTGCTTCTCCTCAGCACTAGAAAGAGATGCTCGGTGAATGTCTCTACCCACTTGTCTTTAAACTCCAGGTAAAATCTCAGATATTGTTCCTTCTTCAGAGATTCGACTGACACTTGACCTTAATCTGAATCTGCATTTGTTTTTTTGGTGGATTTCCAGCGTGTCCTTGCGGCAAAGATAACTGGGATGCTTTTGGAGATGGATAACTCAGAGTTGCTTCTTTTGTTGGAGTCACCAGAATCGTTGGCCACTAAAGTGGAGGAAGCAGTGCAAGTTCTTAAGAGCTCCAAGACAACAAGATCCTCTAGTACTGGGCAGGAGGACTCCCTCCATCCCAATTACATGTCAGCATCCCAGGTTGCAGTCAACTAACTCGTACAATCTTGTGCCTGGAGTCTCTATCTCTATCTCTTTTTCCAAGTTGAGGTTATGGTTTGACAACCAGGTGTATAATAGTTTCTGGCTAGGTAGCATTTTAACTAACCGTACTTCAGTCGTCGAGCTTGGTTTTAGGTTATAATGTAAGAATTTGTATTAAGTTTTCTCCACCTTAATGAAAAAAATTTGACACTTGACAATTGGTTTCTATAAACAGCCAAGTTCATGAAAAAAAGTTACACCATTTTCTGGGCGGGTGACCCGCACCCGCCCGACTCGACCTGCCATCTGGACTGGTCAGACCCGACCCGACCCGAGGACCAGACGGGTCGGGTGCGGGTGAAAAA
>JAJJMC010027962.1:3967703-4007089 GCA_023531435.1 Papaver californicum | reverse complement strand
CTCTAGGGATCCTTGTGAGTCTTCTAAACCTAATAGAACTCTTTAAAACACATCCAAATCCTCCCAAATCCGAATCAAAGTATAACTCCCTTTTTCCGGCCAAATTCGGATTTGGGGCTATTTTTCTGGCTAAAATTGCTGTTTCTTCACGTGTTTAATCTTGTATTGTCCTCTAGTATATTGTATATCAATTTGGGACGAAAATATACAAGTTTTATCATGAATCAAAGTTCACAGTTGTATGCAGACGATTTCCGTGACTGGCTTGACTTGGTCAACTCGGGTTGACCGATTTGACTCGGGTTTGACCCGATTTTGACCGAGTTGACTCGAGGGTACCCCTTATCCACTTCTAGTGTGCCACATAACACTTGTCCTTGAGTGCCTTTATCACTTTTTGAGCCAATTTTTCCACAAATCTTTATTTTTCAAATGTACCTACAAAAGCATAAAAACACGTAATATTTGCAAAATCGAATACTAACTTAATAGAAACTAAGGTGCAATCTAGACACTAAAATGTGTCTATCAAATACCCCCAAACTTACTATTTTGCTAGTCCTCGAGCAAAGTACTCTAAAAAATAAAGTAAAAATCCTAACTCACTTTCGCAGGAATCGCGACTACATTTAGCAGGTCACCGGCGGCACCGGAACTTCACCGGATTTTCTCTGAATTGCTCCCTAGGCTTCCGTATATGTTTTTCTTCGATTCTTTTGGTATTTATAGACTTCACAAACCCTAGAGAGAGTTCTAAACCTAATAGAACTCTCTCAAATCACTCCAATTCTTCAATCCCAATCCAAACAGGAACCGAGTCCTGATTCCGGCCAGAAATGGGTTTCTCGAGCTGATTTCACGGGATTTCTTGATGTCTTTCGATTTCTTCCAACTCTAATTGCAATGGGTCATCTTCAATTGCCGAAAACAACCCAAAAATCGCAACCAAATCCATTCCTGTTTGAAACAGGACTTTCCCGATGAGTTGGATCGGCCGATCCTGGGTTAACTCGCTGGCTCGCTGGGTTGACTCGCTGGCTCGCTGGGTTGACCCGCTGGCTCGCTGGGTTGACCCGATCCAGCTCAGCCCGATCCAAGGGTGCCCCAATCCAAAGTGTGGGTGCCTTGATCCATTTTCCCGGGTGCTTTGAACACTTTTTGAGCCAATTTTTCCACAAATCTTTATTCTTCTAATGTACCTACAAAAGCATAAAAACACGTAATAGACACACAATCGAATACTAACTCACTAGAAATTAAGGTGCAATTTAGACACTAAAATATCTCTATCAAATACCTCAGCATATCCTGATGTTCTTAAATCTGACACATCTTCCATGTCTCGATTACAGGATGCACTTAGTGGTCTAAGAACGATATTTTCGATCGAACGTTTCCTTTGAATCCTCCTTCTTCCTTTACTGAAGCTTTAGCTGTCGCTGAAGGTCCATCGTATTCTTACCCACAACAAGCCTTGGCCCAACTTCAACATAGCACCGACTGTTTGTTTAATGCTTATAAATTTTATAAGGCTCGGGCCACTATGTTGGGGTTACTGTTCAAGAGCGAATCAGATAGGATGAAACGAGAGAGTGATGTCTTACAATAAGTAAACGATGATTTGAGGCAGCAAAACGATCTTCTTCAACAACAACTTCAACAATTTCAACAACAACATGAAGAACAACATCAACAACAACAACAACAACTCCAGATTATTGAAGTTAAAAATCAAGATCTTCAGAATCAAAATCAAGGTTTATTCTTTATTCTGCTTTTGTTATTATTTTATTTTATTTACTTATATGAAAAATTTAAGTTTTATCCCGGGTCCAGTGGAAGACTTGGAAACCTTATTTAGGTATGATCGTAGAATGGCACAATTGAATAATCGTGCAAAGGAAATCTACAAAGAGATGGATGTGGTTAGAGAAAAACTAATTCAATTGAACAATAGTTTTGATTTAGCCACTTGGAGGCGTAATAGAGCTGAATCGAAATACGAAGAAGTTGTAAAATCGTTAACTCTGAAAGAAATAGAGTTTAAATCTGTTGTTAGAGGTACATTTTGGATTATCTGATCATTTGGCTCATTATACCATAAAATTTATCTAATATTTTCTTGTATTTCCAGAACTTGAAAAGAAAGTCAATGAAGCTAAGGATCAAGCAATACTAGCAGAGAATGAACTCAATGTTGCGAATGATATAGTGAAAACATCACTAATCAGTTAAGGATTTCTGAAAATAACATGACTCTTAGTGCAACAAAAATTCGGAATCTACAAGCTCAATTGAACGTTGAATATTCTAAGATTGAAGCCCGTGAACGAGAAATTCTATCATTGCATTCTAAATCTGAAGGGTTAACTACATAATTAAATGCAGAAAAAGATCAAAGATTACGTCTTGGTGCTCAAATAGAAAAAGATCAACAAAAGATTGAAGAGCTTCAAAAAGAAATCAGCTTTGGGCGTGACTTTGTTCATTGGGTTAGACAACATGCTAAAGCGAAAATTACGATGTCCTTCAACACTGCTTTAGAGCGTGCACAGTCCGATCCTTCATTGCTTAGTAAGCGTACCGCTGTGCCCATGGTTCCGCCACCACCATCTCGATCCAATCCTCCCGATGCTTGATCGTGCCTTTTATGATTTCGTATGTTGTCAGCTTCATTATTTTGTGCTTTGTCTGGCTTTCCTTAATCAAGAATTTTCTTCATAACTTCTTTCTTCTTTATTTTGATATGTTTTTAACATTGTTTCCTGCACAAGAAAATTTGATTAAGTAATCTTTTGGTTATCATATGATTTTCTAAGTACCATGAATTGAAGTGTATTTTACCTCAAGTCATGTTATTCGAGATCCCACACATACGAAACAAACCCGAGCCAGGGGTAAGATACAGGGTTGGTCCCGAAATGTACTCTGAAAATTGATAAACCAATAATTAGGAACTCCTTCTTTATAAGAATTTCGTTGTTAATGAAATTCTTTAAGGATGTTTACCTTTTATATATGATTATGTCGTCAATCGCAAATCCAGAATAAGATGTTCCTGAAGTAATTGTATTATAACGCCAATCGTAGCGTTTTCCAGAATTAAGTGCTCCTGGAATAATTTTGAGCGCTCTCCAGAATATGATGTTCCTGGAATAATGAAATTTTGATTATATCGCTAATCGTAGCGTTTTCCAGAATATGATGTTCCTGGAATAATTAAATTATAAAAGAAATTACTGAATTAAAAGGCTATATACCTTTATTTTGTGTTTACACTGTATTGTTATTCACGGATAGTAAAACTTTAGGTATTGTGCATTCCATGGATGCTGTAAAACTTCTCCTCGCATATTCTGAAGATAGTACGATCCTTGCCACGCAGATGCTTGAATTATGTATGGACCATCCCAAGTTGGTGCGAATTTTCCTGCACTTTTGTCCCTTTGGTATTCCGTTATTTGTCGTAAAACATATTGACCTTGGACAAAGTTTCGTGATTTTACGCGTTTGTGGTATTCTCGAGCCAATCTTCTTTGATAATTTTCCATCTTCTGGAGTACCACCTCTCTTTTTTCTTCCAAATCATCCAACTTTTGTAACATGAGATCTGAATTAAGATTCTTTTCCCATGCTTCCGTTCTGGTTGTGGGTAAAATAACTTCTGTTGGTATTACCGCTTCCGTTCCATAGGTAAGAAGATAAGGTGATTCTCCAGTTGAAGTTTTTCTTGTGGTTCTATATGCCCATAATGTGTTATGTAACTGTTCGCACCACTTTTTATAATGTCCATCCAATGTTTTCTTCAGATTTGTTGCGATTGTTTTATTCGTGGAATCTGCTTGCCCATTGCTTTGTGGATAGAAGGGTGTGGACTTATGTTTTTGAATATTAAATGCTTCAAATAACATATCGATATTCCTTCCTTGATTTGTTTTCCATTATCAGAAACTATTGTTGCGGGAATCCCAAATCTACAAATGATATTCTCGAATAGAAATGTGAAAACATCAATATCTCTGATTCGTGCTAATGCTTTCGCTTCTACCCACTTGGTAAAATAATCGGTAGCCACAATTAAATATTTTCTTTTCTTTGTTCCTTCAACTAACGGTCCGACTATATCAACTCCCCATTTTGCAAATGGCCATGGAATAAGTATCGAATTCAACTTTGTAGCTGGTGCTTTGATTTTCTTTGCAAACCGCTGACACTCTTCTCACATTCGAACCATTTTTTCTGAATCTTTTATCATGGAAATCCAATAATAGCCTTGCATTTTGGCTTTTAATGCTAGCGATCGTCTTCCGCTGTGATTTCCTGCATCTCCATAATGTATTTCTTTGAGAATTCACAATTCTTCTTTTTGAGATAAACATCGAAGTAACGGTCCAAGAAAAGAATTTCGATAAAGAATTCCATCCCGAAGTTGGTAGCTGTTTGACTTGAGTTGAATTTTCCTTGCTTCTTTAGAATCTGTTGGTAACAATTTATTTTGTAAAATATTGATGTATCGGGACTCTCCAATCTGGTTCATTTGATTGGTCATCTTCTTGTTGCGGTATAGGTGTGGCATTCCGTATTGCTGGGTCATCGATTTCTTCCATTACACCATCCTCTTCTATGTTATTTAATACATGTGCTCTTATGGATGGCTCATATATTCTCCCAATTTTTACTGCTTTAGCTGTTGGATCATTTATCATGGATGAAACATACGCAAGTGCATCAGCATGTCGATTCTTTTCACGGGACAAATGTCGAAAAACAATGTTTGGTATACGATCTGCTAAATTCTGTACAAGATTTTTATATCGTTCCAAATCCTCATCAATCGTTTGATACTTTAACTGGATCTGTCGAATTACCAACTGCGAGTCACTTGTGAGTCTAACATCACTTATTCCTAATTCAATAATGAGTTTGAGAGCATGGACCACTGCCTCATATTCTACTATGTTATTTGTATGCTCTTCGAACTCAAGACGAAATGAATGTACCAAGCGTTCTCCCCTTGGTGCTGTAATCACGATACCTATCCCTGCTCCTTCTTTATTTCGTGACCCATCAAAAAAAACTTCCCATCGTTGTGAATTATTTGAATCCAAAATATCTAATGGATCTTCTTCTTCACACCCTGGTAATCCTTGAATTTCATATTCTTCCTCGATTGGAAAATCTTCCAGGAAATCAGCTAGAATTTGAGATTTCTGTGCAGTTTGTATTTCATAAATAATGTTGTATTGTTCTAGCTGAGCATTCCATTTCGCTATTCTTCCTACTTTCCCCGTATTCTTTAAAACTGATTCCAACGGTGCTTTGGTTGGTATACGAACATAATGAGTAAGAAAATAAGTGCGTAATTTCTGAGTAGCAAATACTACTGACAAAATAAGTTGTTCAATCTTGGTATAATTTCTTTCTGCTGAGTTCAGAGTTTTGCTGATGTAATATATTGGTTTTTCAATCTTCTCATTTGTTCGTACCATTACCCCACTGATTGCATTTTCTGTTGCTGCTATGTACAAAGTTAATATTTCTTCTGGTTCTGGTTTTTGTAATGCTGGCAACGTGGCGAGATGCAATTTTATACTTTGAAATGCTTGTTCACAACGATCGTTCCATTCAAATTTATTTTTCTTCTTAAGTACATCAGAAAAGGGCTTGCATCGTTCCAATGATCTCGCAATGAACCTACTTAGTGCATCCAAACACCCATTTAACTTCTGTACACTTTTTATACTGCTTGGTGACGGCATATCTGTTATTGCTTGGATCTTTGCTGGATCAACTTGAATTCCATTTTTTGTAACCAGATACCCCAAGAATCGCCCTGAAGTAACACCAAAAATACATTTCTCTGGATTTATTTTCATTTTATATTTTCGTAATGTACCAAAAAATTTCAGCAAGGTTCTGTAAATGATTATCAGATAATTTACTTTTTACTAGCATGTGATCCACATAAACTTCCAAAGTTTTCCCAATCCATGGTTTGAATATTGCATCCACTAAACGTTGATATGTTGCCCCTGTATTCTGTAACCCAAATGGCATTCTAGTGTAACAATACAATCCCCGCGGAGTGAAAAATGTTGTGTGCTCCTGATCTGCTTCTTCCAGTGCTATCTGATTGTATCCAGATTGTCCATCCATAAATGATAACATCTCATGTCCTTCAACAGCATCAACTAACTGATCGATGTTCGGAGCGGATAACTATCCTTTGGACATGCTTTGTTTAGATTAGTAAAATCTATACAAATTCTTACTCCACCATTCTTTTTCGGGACAATCACCATATTGGAAATCCATGTGGGGTATCGCACTTCCCGAATGAACCCTGCACTTAAAAGTTTTATTAGTTCTTTTTCCACTGGTTCATGGTATTCTGGTGCGACCTTTCGTATCCGTTGTCGAAATGGAGTTGCATCGGGACGTATCTTTAATTCGTGTTGTACGATGTTGGGATCGATCCCCGGCATATCCCCATTCTCCAAGCGAATATATCTACAAACTCACAAAGCAATTTAATTAACCGTTGTTCCAAATCCGTTCTTATTAACATCCCAATTCGCACTTGTTTGGGCAACTCTGCAGTGCCAATATTGATGATTTTTGTTTCTTATACTGGCATGAAAACTGGTTTTGGGATCCCAATTGGAGTTGGGGTCCCCTTTAGTTGCTACATCGTCCCTTCATGATGTTGGTTTACCAAATTTTCCTGACTCTGACTGCTCTCTTCTTTTTCACTTATTGTTTTATTTTTTGCATTCTTTTCTAGATATTGATTTATTTCTCCCTCCTTTGCCTTGACTCTTCGTTCCTTTTTCTTTTCATGTTGTAGATGCTCCCGTTCCTCATTCATTCTTATCTCTGCCATTATACAAAACTTGGAATCTTCTTGATCACCCTTTATCTCCATCTCTCCTTGCGGTGTCGGAAACCGCAAATATTGATGATAAGTTGATACTACTCCCTTCAATTGGTGAATCCATCGTCTTCCAATTATTGCATTGTATGGTGATGGTGCATCCACAACACTAAACCTCGTCAGAATGTTGATCGGTCCAGCTGAAACTTCAAGATCAATATCTCCCTTTGGTTTTGAAGCTAAACCATTAAACCCATAGATGATGTATCGCGACAAGATCAACTGATCTTCTTTAAAACCCATTTTACAAAATGTATAGTAGAACAACACATTTAATGAACTGCCCCCATCCAAGAGTATTTTCTTTACATTCCAGCCTGACACCAATAATGTTAGTACAAGAGGATCATTATGCATTTCAATTTCTTGGTTTACTTCTTGTGCAGAAAATGTCAATGGATATGCTATCCAATCTTCCCATAGTTCTGCTTGCCTTCCTTGAAATTTAAAGACCTCATGGTCCCCAACTCTCTTGCACAATTTCTTATTAATTGCTACATTCAAATCTGTATCATTCTTTTCCGTATATGATATCATATCAATTGTTTGTTTATTATACGGAATGTGTATTGCTTTGCCTTTATCATGTTTCATCGTTGGTTCGATCTTCTGAACAAATTCCTTTAACTCCCCAGCATCGACCATTCTTTGTACTAATGCTATAAAATTCCTACAGTTGTTTGTTTTATGCCCTTTATAGCTATGATACTCACAATAATCTTTTGAATGTTGTGTAAACTCTGGCTGATTACCCTTTGTCATTGGTCATTGAACAATCTGGCCTATTCTTCAAAATTTTGTATAATTCGAGATATGAAACATTAAGCTTGGTAAAAGTTCTTTCTCGAAATTGCTGAGCAAAGTTTTTACCATTCCCTTGTCGAGGATGTTTTAATTCTCTTGATTCAAACTTTGGAAGAAACTTCCTTTTCTGTTTCGGCAATTCTTCAACTGAATTTGTTCTCCTTGTATTTCTTTGGCATCTCGAAGTAACTCTCGATCCCTGCTCCTGTATATCTTGGAGCCTTGCACATGTTTCTATTATTTCTTTTAACTTGCCTTCAGTTTTTGGATTATTTCGGTGAATTTCAACAAAAAACTGGCTCTTCCGATCAACAATTCCCCATTTGTAATGGTTAATAGCTGTTATTGGGTCTATTTCACCTATTGCTTGACATATTGCATGACATCTAGCTGTATATGATCGGATTGATTCTTCTGGCCAAGATGTTAAAGAATAAAGCATGTCCTCCCCTGAATCAACTGGTTTGTTATACATGTATGCCTCAAGAAATTTCCTCACCAACTGTGCATAATTATGGATAGAATTTTCCGGTAACCTATCATACCACAACAATGCTGTCCCTTTTAAACTTGATGGAAAACATTTAAACATGATTGCTTCGTGATCGTCCCACAGTGATATCACCCGATTATAATACTTTAAATGTGATGTTGGATCCTTAGTACCATCATAACATTCGAACACTGGAATATTATACTCCCTTGGTAACGGTATACACGTCAAATGCCGTGCTAACGGTGTTCGTTTTGCTTCTTTTAACACCTCTTCTATTCTTCCCCCCTTTTTATTTTTTAATCCTTTAATCTCTTCTTTCATTTGTTCCATCGCTTCCAAACATTTTTCCCATTGGGTTTGTTGAATCTCTTGATTTTCTTGTTGCCTTCTCGCTCGAGATGTCGATCCTACTAACACCATTCTTTGATCTGGATTCTGTTGTTCATTTTTTGATATTTGTCTTCTTGACATTGCCTCCTGATTTCGTATTTCTGTCACAGCTGGTCTTTGCTCCCGCTGAATTGCATCTTTTAAAACTTGGTTTTCCTTTGCTAGCAATTCAATTCGATGGTTGCTTGTTCTCTGTTCCTTTCTCATTTCATTTATTTCTTCTAATAAATCCTGTATGTGACTTACCTCATTTCGAGAATTCCCATGATGTGAAGAGGGATTCTGAACTACTGTATTTGGTGTTAACTCTTGAATTGGTGTGTGATTTCCTTCATTACTTTGTTGTTGTCCTAATTCACTTCCTTCCTCTTGTCTATTCCCCGAGTTTTCATTACTATTTTGGTTCCCGGAACTAGCGTCTTGAGACATATTTTTCAGAATCTGTTGTTTCTTAACTACTTTTTTGCTTTCTTGATTGCTTTCCTTCCTCGATATGTAGAAATATTTTTAGAAGGTCAGTCATACGAATTCTTATGCATCAAAATCATAAGATGTCTTATGCATTAATTTATCCGTAAATCCTCCCTAACACAAATCCAATTTTTTCAATATATAAAATCCTTTGTTTCATATTTCTATCTACTTTTTCGTTCACAAACAGTTTTCATGTTATTAAAACATACTTATCTAAATAAACTTAAAACTCATTTTTTGTATCTTGCAAATTGAATTTTCCAACCTTTCCTTTAAAATTTTATCAACCAGATCCATTCTTTTCTTACTAAATTTTTTTCTTTCTTGCAGGATTTAGTTTTGAGATTAAAACCATTTTTCCTTTGTCAGGTAGGATAAATCCTTAAACGTCCCTATTTCTAGCGCCAAATTGTTTATGCCAAAAATCTTTTCGACTAAACAACCAATCAAACTTTTGCATGTAAATTAAAGATTGAAATCGAGTAATAGAGAAACATCATTTTATCAATTTTATAAAATCATTTCCATAAGATATGATACATATGATTACCCAACTTATCATTTTCGGTTTATGATCTTTACACTTTTCAATTAAGAAGATATAATACAAAATCTTAACTTAATCCAGTTACTCCCTATAAATTCATACCTAGAAATCTCCTCTTGATATTCCTAAGTTTATCTCCTTTTTTCCCAATTTTTTCCGACCCTCTCTCTGTTGCCTGGCTTCTTCTATTTATAGATTTATTTACTGGGTCCCTCTTTATTCAACGTGTCATTTTTCTCCAGACTCGTCATCGTTCTTTGATTGATTCTTCTTTGGTTCGATCCATTTTATTTCGATGTATCCATCGTTCTTTTACTTTATTTCATCTTCTGATCGGTGCGCTCATATAGTTGACAGATCACTCTTAATTGCTTTTTGGTACGATGCTTTACATATTTAACACGTGTCTTCCTATCATTATAAACTTCCTTTATCTCGATCATTAAAATAATATGAGTAATCATTATTTTTACTTTCTCAATCAATTAGCATTTAATGTTGTTTGTTTTGTTCAATGTAATCCAACTTTCTCGATCTTATGTGTCCTTCATGCAATTCATCGTTCAGCTTTCGGGAAATGTTCCGTATCTATTTGATACTCGATTTCTTCAATGAAAATTTGATTGTGTGCTTCTCGTTCTTTTTAATTTGATTGCTTCCTATCTTAATCTTCTTCTATGTGTCGTGCTTCTTTAATTTACTAACACTCGTTACACCATTATGACCTTTGGCTACGTAAATATCAAACCTGCTAGGTCCATCATGGTGAATCTCAATTCTATCTACAACCAAGACTTCAGTTGTAGAATTCCCTTTCTTGGATTTGGTTCTCAGTTTTTTGGGTCTTTGGACTAAAACCCGTATTGTATTTTTTTCAAGGGTTAATGGTTTTAATACCAAACCCATTTTATGTTGAAGAGCTCCAATGGAAATTAAGTTTTGATCGGTGGACATCGTAGCTGTGCTGAATATAGTACCCAAACCCAGGAGGAGATTTCTCTTATTAATGATGCTACGGTGACCATATTCTTCTTCTTCTTCTTCTTTCTTTGCTGTGTTGGTTTGATTGGACAGATTATGCACTAAGATTATGTGATTTCCTTTGGTTGTTGATGTGAACGGGTTGACTTTGTTGATCTGGATTTGATTTGAAAGGTAGTTTTGGAGGAAAACCGAGGAAGTGGTAATGGATGCCGGTAGTTTAAGAGACATTGGAGAAAGAGTTTCTAGCTGGATTTGATGGTGGAGATGATATCGATCTGACTAACTGAACTTTCTTTTTGATTTTTGTTTTCTCTAGACGGAAAAGGTTTGCTGAATCAATTATTCATTACGATGGTAATTTCTTCGAGTTACACACAAGGATGATGCTTTATCCTAGAGAGATTTATTTTCTTCGGTCTCATTTTTTTCTTTTTGACTTTTGAAATTTGAAAAATTATTTAGTTTGCTTTTAAATTATTATGCCATATAAAGGCTTTTCCTTTTTTTCGATTTTTATTCTCTTAAACAAAAAAATCTTCAGCTGTCTTAGATTTTTTTTTTTCAAAAATATTTATAAACACAAAAAAAAAAAAAAAAAAAACCTCCTCCAACACCGATTTTAAAATCTTACTTACATAAGTAGGATCCATCCAATCCAAAAATAGCTCCCCTATTAGTCTATTGGAAAACAAGTCCTACCCAAATATTAGAGAGATTTTTAAAATCGATTTTGGGGAAGTTTTTTTTGATGTTTGTCTAGAATTGTTAATTTTTTTTATGTCGATCCGCTACTGAGCAAATGGATATATTTAAGCTTTGGACCTTGTAAGTGCTTTTTGGTGTTGTGTTGTTAGACTAGCTTTATTGGAGCTTCCCAACTCCCAACTCCCACCCCCCAATCCACGTTTGGGAAACTTCTAGTTTCAGTGGAGTTGTCTGATTTTTATAATAGACGACTAATAGTTGTTCGGTTTTAATTAAAAAAGAAAATGGGAAAAAATTGTTTGTTTTAACTGGTCAAACCTAAAAGACCCGGATAATCATTATTCGTTTTCTAGTTTGGTATACTGGAAATTGCGTTCTCCCTTTCCCTTATTGTTTCTTCACCATTTTCCATTGAAACCATGGGTTATCTTTTTTTTTTTTTTTCTGTTGTTACCTCCTAGAGTACTTCGTATTCCTAATCTTAAAGTGGGTTTGTTCTTCACAGTTTGATTGCTACTTCTTGGGACGATTTTGGTCAACTAATTAATCAAAGGTAAATTATCATAAACTAAGTCTCTAAATTTTAATTGTGTTGAATTCATATGATAATTTATTAGGGTTTTGGATAAATAATGTGTTGAATTGATTTATGTTAGTTAATTAATGAATTGTGGTGATTTGGTGAGGAGAAATTGCTGATTTTTATTGATTTGTTGAAATTATATGGCCGAATTTTTTATATAATAATTGAATGTTTAGTTTGTTATTATGGTGACAAAGTTGGGGTTGACACCTTTAGACTTTGTAATGTTGACGGGAATTCTCATAGGAAAAGATGGGCCATTACCTTTCAATAGGCGTTTAACGAAAAGTGTGTATAAAAGTTATGGTACCTTGTACTTTGGGGGTGTGATTAATGAGGAACCAGGTTCATCATGGAATAGTGGTTCGAGTGTTATACCAATTTCTCGACTTGTATCAAATCTTAGCAGTAGGGAACCATTAGAAAACTCCAACAATTGAGAGGAATTGACAAGGATTTTTCTGCTTTGGGTTATTGATCAAGTATTCTTATGAAGCACTTCCTCTAAAGTTTCAAAGGTTTGGTTGGTTGTTCAGGGAGATTCGGCTAGTTTGGAAACAGATATGATTTGGGTTCTCTTTGCTATGGTAGGTTGTTAAACTACTTGGACAAGGTTAGTAGTGGAGAAGACATCAATATGTGTGCAGTATCGATAGTCTTAGAGTATTGGTTCCACTTTTACAGTCGTACTTGTCAACCATTATTGAGGAAGAAAACAGTTAGAGATGAGGATGAGTACCCACTAATTAATCTTTTTAGAGCGGAACATAAAGAGAGTAGGCCGCAAAGAGATGATCAGAAACACTCCGTAAATAATATTAAGTGACAGATGGATATGAGAGTGTCTTGTGGAGCTGTTGTTTGGAAACCATGGTTGAATAATGCACATTACAATGATAATAAAGTCATTATAGCAAGAACGCTTAACAAAAAAATAATACATTTTCATGAATAAAAAAGAAAAGATAGGCTAAAAAAACTTTATCTTGGACAGAGATGTTTGAGGCAAGTATCGGATTTAATTACAATTCCTTGTAATCCTCTGAATTTTCTCACAACTAATACCATGGAAATGAGAAAAATGTGCATTATCAAATGGCAAATGAAATGATGTGCGCAAGTTATTGGAAAGTTGTAAGCATGGGACCTTTCTTTCCAAACTTGTCTCATGCATACAACCACGATGAGATTGGAGTCGGTCACATCGAAAATTCTAGTTTTATTCCGGTTCTACCTCCTCCCAGCCAGTATTCAGATTTCAGAATTCTATGTGCATATTCAACCAGATGGTCATTTCCTTATGTAAAATTTGATGGAACCCGCGTAGTACATCGTATGTTGAGGCCGCAAACATGCAAAGATTGGAGTCATATCCAAGTGTTTATGGGTAAAAACGATTAAAGGGTAAAAATGGAAAAGTGATGGAGTAGGCAGATGCTAACCAGAGTAATTCGTCTAAACCCTAAACATTTGTACTGTATAAGTACTTTTAAGATTTGAGAAATCAATTTGTACAAAATTGCCCTAAATCAAGTAATTGATCGTTCCAATCTTGTTTCAGTCACAAAGGAAGGAAAAGGGTTGATCCATGGGAAAGGAAGCAGAGAAAGGTATTGAGATCAATGAAATTGAAGATGAAAATCAGAAAGTCTGAGTTTTCTGAGGATGTTGTAAAATGATAGCTTCATGATCATATATCCTTGCTCTCTTCTAAGATGATTGTCTTGTGAGATGATCGTTCCCTTGTCAATAGGTTGAAGAACCTATTTATAGCAATGGAAGTTAAAGTTAGCATATTGATCTCGTAAGTGGTGACGGTTGTAAAGAGATGGAAGAGTAGAGACATGGTGATCATGGTAAAAACCGATTGTGTCATGCTAGTGGGACTTGACGGTTGTACAACCACTATTTTTTTCATTTATTCAAATGTCGATATGACTTATTTACTTTCTCATCGTGGGTGTATTGATACACTGCACGTGCTGGCCTCTAGACCAAAACCCTAATGAATATCCCCCCATGTGACATGATTGATGTCTTAAACATGATTAAGTCTATTTTATAAACGTTCATTATTTGGTCAATTGCTGACCTAGTTAGATTGTTAGTCTTAACATATTGATGAGTTCTATCTTGTTGACAAAGTGTATTGTGTATGTGGAGGTAAACAGTGATGCTTAATAGATCATGGACGTAAAGAGTCTAATTTATATTGACATTGGTAATCGTGGTACATCATCGTATCAGTTGAGAAAACAAATGATATATAGATGATCTTATTGGATTAATAATCATAAGTATGATGAGATAATTGAACCAATCAGAGGCTTACAATGTTTGATATGACACATTGTTCGTGTGTGAGGATCAAGTCGAATGATCCTTAAGTGTATAAGGATTAAGAGGATGAGCATTAAATGGATGACATTAAGCGGATGATCATTAAGTGTATGACCATTCACTTGTGTTAGAGTGATCAGGTTATTTTTATTATCAGTAGTAGTAAAGTAAACTAATAAAACCCCAATTATGATGAATGAAGGTCGCGATAAATGAAGGTCGTGATAGATGAAGACTGACTAGGTGGTAAAGAGTCGACCAGGTGGTAGAGGAACGACTAGGTGGCCGGAGCACGGGTCAGTGGTCACGGGACCATTCCTCATCGTCTTTCATACTATATGATCTCTATGGCATTGTTTGGAAATAATATCTAAAAAGGGATTTTGATGTAAAGACCGAAGACCAAAATTTAGAAAAAAATTAGAAATAGTATTTTAATATATTAATATGGTAGCGGGACTATTCTATATAGCTCTGCAGATCTTATGGTTTTAAAGCAAGAGGAAGACCAGACTATTGATAGAAATAGCAAAGAATTTGATAATAAGAGGGAAACCCTAAATAAGGCTATTGTCATATAAAAAATAAAAGATAAGAAAATATAGGAGTGGCACCGGCCATAGGATGGTCGTCCGGCCAGCTTGTTGGCTCCGGTCCCACGACTCCCTTTTCTTTTTATTCTTTCGGTCTTCTTTTATCTATAGCTCTTTAGTCTTATTTGTTTTAAAGCCTCATATCATTGAAGACCTTATATGATTAAAGACCTTATATGATTAAGGTCTTATGACCATTAAAGACCTTATGTGATTAAGGTCCTATGACCATTCACATGTGAATGAATGGGGTCTTTTATTGATTTTCATCATTATAAAATTTCAGACACAACGCTCTTTGGTAAAAACGATGTAGATTCTCTATACAATGTCCATTTTTGATGATCTAGCCCAATTCGGAATTAGAAAAGCGATGGATACACCCTTAAGCGGAAGGATTTAGGTTTCGAGCTCATTTCGGTTGTCAAACGTAGAAAACAACAACCTTCTATGAATTTTTAGATGAAATTCTAACAGTTTTCATCTTGTAGTTCGTCTAGGGTTTAGACCATATTTCTTAGACCGTTACTCGGAATGGGACGCCCTTTAATATGTTGTAGTAGACATATAGGGGAGTATTTTATGTTTAGAACATTTTGCTCCATTATTTACCATTGGAACGTTTCTGAATGATGATCATGATGATACGTTAGAAACTGGGCGTTGACCAATATTAAGGTTTCGTTGTATTTCGACCAACATTGGAATTTTGGTTCGGCCAATATTGAAAATGCGTAAATCATGCTCAACCAACCTTATGAATTGTTCAATTGGAGCTTTTACTTTTCACTTGGCGCGACAACGACTTAGTGCTTATTCAAGACTGTGATGCTTCGAGTGCATTCGTGTGCAACTTGTCGTGAATTGTGATAAATCAATATTAACAAACTAGGGTTTAAGTATTGATATAGAGAATTTTAGGAAGTCATCGGGGTATATAGCACTAAAATTTATTATGATTCACTCTATACTAGTAGACAATCTAACTAGGAGCATTGATATGCATTCGTGAACAAAGACGTGTTCTGGATATTTATTATATATAGTTATAAGTCATCTGGGAAGAAATTGTAATTAGCACCAATGATACTTTGAGGACAACGTTGCTCTATCCTAGTGATAAATTCATTTAAGATCCATCCAATCATTGTAGAGGAGTAAGCACTGAGTTGTACAGTACTAATGTTGTGTTTAAAATATTGAAATCTCAGCTGGGTGAGGCTCTAATATTGTATGTGTACTTTCAGAGAGAACACATGATAAGTGTGGGATGCCTGTAGCGAGAGTTTAATATTTTAATTCTCTTGCGAAATATAAAACATAAATTTTATGCTTTTGATGCCGGGTCAGTAGCATATACAAAATTCCATTATCATATGCTTCTAATGCAGGGAAGAGGCGATTTTACTATTTTATCCTTTGTTAAAAATCCACCATCTGCACCAAAGCACTAAGGTTAGTAGAATTCCAATTTTACTATATTTAATATTGTTTTGTTTTGTTTTTGCAATGGAACTTATATATATATATATATAAGAACATTCTATTTTGTAGAGTCAATGGAAAGACTTGGCACAAGAGTCTTTCGAAAAGTTGGAGGCGCTTGAGAACCTTTTATATGAACGTTACTCGTATGGTCCTCATAATACAAGCGATACTTCTACGAGTCCATTTAGTTCTGAACAATCCCAACATGAAACCAGCTTGCATGGCACATTTTATATAATTGGATTAAATATTGTTGGGTCGATAGCCATAAATGTTTAGCTAATGCCACATTGGATGATCAAAATAGTTTTTATCATCCAGTTTTGCCTGGGGTAAGGAGTAGTGGTAATGTTGAGGGTCCAAATGTTCAAGATCTTTCTCTTGAATTTAATGAATATGCAAAATTTAAATTCTAATGTAGATTTAAATGTGGATATGGAATTCGCGGAAGAATCCAGATGACTTTTGATTTATTCCGGTCGTGATTGTATGAATGAAAATATGTAAACTTATTGTGAATCGAATTAAGTGTTTTATCTATTGTGGAATATTTTTTGGTACAATATATTTATTTAAGGTGTAATTTGATTATAGTCTAATTATATATTATTTTTCTTCAATTGTTATTGTTTGATTACAACATTGTTGTTGTTGTTTGGTGCACCATGCCTTTAAGAAAATATTTAAGAATTGAGTACGAGATTCCCTTTGAAAATGTTGGGATGATTCCGATGATGATCTTTTATACTTTATCAGGTTATGGAACAAGGTGGTCATAACTTAAATTAACCGGTTCCGGGTGAAGTTAGGAATGAAAAATTCACTTGTATAAGTCGTATGGAAGTGGATGCAAGGATGATGCAGGATTATTTTAAAGATGGTTGTACTTGGGAACCAAAGTATTTTCATGGCCGTTTAGGTATGTATCGATCGTTATTTCTAAGGATTTTGCATAAGGTTTATGAGATGGATCCGGACTTTATACAGAGGTATGATGCTGTTAGGATCCCAGGATATAGCCCACACATGAAAATATATGCCGTGATGAAGTACATATGCAAAGGTATTGCTCCAGATAGCATAGACGACTATACCCATATGGGTGCATCCACTATCTACTATTACATTAAGAAGTTTGTTGACGCTAGTCATGTTTGAGTTTAATGAAGAATAGATGAGACGTCTCACGATTGAAGATACTAAGTGGTTAATGAAGGAAAATGCAACATGATATTTTCCGGGGATGCTTGGTAGCTTCAATTGTGTGCACTAGGGTTGGAAGGTATATCAAATGACGGATGCAGGAACGCACATTGGGATGAAAAATTATCCCACTGTTATTCTTGAGGCGGTTAATTCTTATGATTGATGGTTTTGGCATGGTTATTTTGGTATTGGCGGCTCCAACAATGATCTTAATGTGTTAAAGTCGTCGAATTTATTCGATGACCAACTCAACGGTGTTGCACACTACACCATTTTTGCATATTAGTAACAAAAATTAGCAAAGGCCCCTCATCCGTTGCGAATTCGTAACTAAATTTCGCAACAACTAAAAATGTAGCAACGGCTTTCTGCAGTTGTGAAATTTGGAACTGCAGTAAGCAGTTGCGAATTTTTGAGCCACTTTGCAATTCGCAATGGCTGATCATACCAGATGTGCTTCCCAACCATGCGCAAGGTAACACCTTAAAACCCTAGATTCTACCAAAACCCTAAAAATGGTGAAAAATCTCGCCATATATTTAACCCTAATTTCGTTTCTTCCATTGTTATGCAACTCGTTCTTTTATGAAAATAGTGATTGAAAATTCTATTGTTAGTAGATGATCTAGGTATCAAATCTTTGCATTCGATTTTCTTCAAATCTCTACAAACACGTGGATTTAAACTTGATTTTAAGCTTGCTAATGATCCTAAGCTTACTCTCAAGAGACATGGGAAGTTTTTATATGATGGATTAGTATTTTTTTCTCCGTCAACTAACCTTAAATTTATCTTTACCCTGCTGTTAATTAGAATTCTCAATTTTTAGGGTTTTGGATTAATTCTTTTTTGGGTAAATTGTCTTTTGTAGGTTTGGGAAGATATTTGGATTCAACTGCTGTATTGGATTTGTTGATGTTGGGCATTATTTGATTCTTTCAGCTAATTCTTCTGCTTCTGATTTGATTAGATTATTGCTACTGAATGTGGTGTTGATTTTGATGAGATTAGTTTAAGAATATAGAACTGATTGTATAGTAAATACATACTGATTCTGGATTTGTTTTAATTTTGCTTGCTTGTTTGTTTGCTGATGATATTATACATTAATGAGTCCAATTTTAGTTGCTTTAATACCTTTAGCTACTTTATCAATATCTCTTTGTAATCCCTTATATATAAATCCTCAGTGTATAAAACAATTTATCCTACGTTTGTAGGCAAGAAATAATGCTTGTGTAGTTATATATGGCTCTTTAGATCTGTTCAGCAATCGGTATACATCAAAATTCATTTGTCCCATGTTTTTTATGACTGCAATTGGTAAGACTTCTTATACCCCTTGTTGGAATTGAAAATTTATGACTGCTGAAAAGAAACTATATTTCATATCTTAGATGGTTATGCTTTGACCCTTCACAATTTATATTGTGTCGATACGAAATGGCGGTCAATGTTAGGCACCACAGAGTTGGGGAAACAGATGAGCCTGCAATTTACAAGATCAATGATGAAGTGGTATTTGCTTCCATCCCTTTTTTCTCTTAGAGAATACCATTTCGTGTATTATAGATGAAAAAGACGGAACAAGTCGATATTTGGTTGCTTATTTTTTGACCCTTAATTTTGTTTGAAGGAGTACTCCGTCGATATTTATGAATGGTCTAGGATAACATTTCTGATTGAACTTCTTCATTTATTTTGTTTGATGAACTCATACATATTCCTTGCATAGATGAAACAAACTTTCTTTTGCATGTTTACTGAATTTTCTTTCATTTGGTTGTACTTATCTTTCTTTAGAAATGTTTCTATAGGCTAGCTTAGGTATAATCATTTTTATCATTCTATATAAGCACAAGTAGTCTATTATACAGAAATGTTTACAGGTAGAAACTTAACTCAGTCGATAGATATTGTTTTATGTTTGGTATGAAATTGGTCCGAACATCTGGCTTGAATATATTGTTCAAATGGAAGACCTCTTTGTTCATTGTGCACTTGTCTCTCTAAATTAATAGGTAATGTCTATTTGTTTTCAATGTTGTGGCCTGAATTTTTGCCTGAAAATGTTGCAGGGATCTCTTGACTAGGTCAATATTAGGTTGACCAGACTTTTTTTCTTTTGCAAAAATTTAGCAACGGCCAAGAAGTATTGCTAAATTTTGAACCAGCATAATAAAATCCGGTCCGGCTAAGAGGATCCTTCTAAGTTTTTTTGGATCCAAATTTCGCAACCGCTACAGACTGTTACGAACTTTTAATATTGCAACAGTTTAAGTCGTTGCAACGAAAATATAGCAACAGCAGCGAGCAGTTGTGAAACATATTCGCAAGGTCACGTTGCGAAGTCAAGAAAGAACACTTGGTTGAACCGAAAATTGTTGCAAAAATGCAACACATGTTTCGTAACGGCTTGCTGCTGTTGCAAGTCCAGTTTGCAACTGCAGATGGCCATTGCTAAACCCCAAAAATGGTGTAGTGTGCACCTCCTTACCTATATACCGTGAACGGTACTACTTAGTGGATGAGATCTATAAAAGTATCTCCTGGACATGTAATTAATAGAGAATATGTTGCACATCTTATTAAACTCATTTTCTCTCCAAACCCATTGTTTCTGCTGATGAACAAACCCCAATTTCACTCATAATTTTCCCATTTTACTGCAGCATTCGACCAAATCACCCAAGGAGTTTCTTCTTCTCAACTTCTAAACCAAATGCTATTTGTCAATAACACTCAACATAACTCACCTATCTCCATGGAAACAAATACCTCTTTGCTTCAACTGATTTTTCACTTCGAATTTCCCCTAAAATCTATCCAAACTTAAGCCACTGATTCCGTTCCTTCTTAGATTTGAGATCCTCTGTATCCCTTGGTAAACAACCATACGACCAATAAACATCAACTAGAATAATTGTGCAGCAGATGAACGACGGGCACTTCTTTTTCTCAATTTTCGATTTGCTTTCTATAGAGACCTACTCTTCTTTTCTTGCATTTGGTCTTTCTCCACCCGCACATGTGTACTATCCATGTGAAATCCACTCACAATTTTGTCCAAAATTTAGACGTGCGTCGTTAAGTCCAACAGGTGTATAAGCATATTGAGCCCATAATTCCTAGTTGTCGAGAGTTTATAAGTAAATAGTTTCTGATATGTCCCATTTCGACGCTTTCTCTTCCTTTATGCAAATTCAAGCCATTGTACCTGAAAAATATATCTATAAAAATGTAATATAAAAATTTACAAGAAAGCTAATAAGAAAAACGCAAGAAGTTGATACTAGAATTAGGTGTTTTAGACACCTATCACAAAGCCTATATGAGTCAATCCCCAACATTCCGTTGTCAGTGACAATATGGATTCAATAATCCAAGTACTAGTGATTTACATTTCACTAGACTTATTGACTCATTAGTTTCTCTAAAATGTGTTTCCTTCCACATTCATTTGAGGTCATTTGTAGATGCATTTCCATTCTCATCATGAGTTTCCATATGATAAACGTTTTCACAGATTTCTTTGGATCTTAACAAAGTGTGATTAGCTCTTGGTGCATATAAAGCTTATATGCCTTTTAATCTTTATGCCAATTCGAAAAAAAAGATTGAGCATTACCTTGCTCGATTATTACCTGTGATGATCCAATCATCGCAGTCACATGGTACTATATATAAGGAAACTATTCAATAAGTAGTTGTATATTTCCTTGAGAGATTTATGTAATAAATGGTGTGACCTTATTATGTAACAAAAAGAAGATTTATCTCATGTACTTTAGGGTGTTACAGTTCATGTGGATGATATAATTTTTATCATGATATACGAATGATCCTTATTTCTCAAATGGTTTATAGTATTTCAGTCTCGTGGAAATGATATACTTTTCATTCCATAAAGTAGACGACGGATTTAATTCTACGCAAAAGGAAAGAAATCTTTATTTTTACTAAATCAACGCCTAATAAACAATCATGCAATTGTTTAAGGATCAAATCATACAAAATTTAATCGAATAAAGGTATACTCTGGAAATATGGCAGAATGCATGAGAGTCTATAGAGTGGGTCTTAGTCATGGTTATAGACATATCTCTTTTAAGGATAATGGAATATTGTCATCCTGACCAATAAACATAAAATTATTTGTATTAGACCAGATGGACCACATGATAGAAGCCAGAAAATGATTGTGTTCATGATTGTAGAAAATGAAAGGATGCAATAACCATAAATCAATCCATTCAGAAATAGTTATATCCTCAAAAACATAGGTTCCACTGCATAAAGGGGATAAAAAAACCAGATTTTACCAGCATCAGGACTCAAAACTAAAGCATGAATAATGGATTCATCATGAGAAGAGTATCTTGGAAAAACCAGCGAGGGAACATGCATTTTAGAATTTATCACTGCAAGAACATGAAGAAAATTCCTAATAACTTCCCAAACAAACAAGTGCATAGATTAAGAACTTTGATTTTGTTGATACACTTCAAAAAAAAAATTATTGGACCTTTCAGACCCAAATAGGAAAATTTATAACTACACTTTTCATCCTATAAAAGTTCTCAAACCTTCATATCAAGAGTAACACTTCCCTAGATGGAGTATAGATAATTTTCTCGGTAGAAGTATTATTAAAACATATATTGTTTTTAACAACATCCAAAGCTATCCCAAGATCTAGTATCCTGGTCAGTACAATCATACACTTTATGAGATAAATCAGGAGGAATAAATGATTTGGAGTAGCAACTCCAATGGAGGGAATCCATTTATCACAACATGCACTAATAATGGCACCACCCACAACCCATATGATAAAGGATGAATGAGCTTTTTATTGACGTATAAATATTTCTATGTCGGCCCATAAGCATACTTCAGGACATGTAACATTCAGAAAATATGCGTTAGCATAATATTTAGCCTTAAGAGTACTACCAAGGAGAGTCTGATAAATCAATGTTTCCTAGCAATACTCCTACGTACCAATCATTGTTATATGTTGTTCAACACTAATGTTTGATTATTATTTTTAAAATATATAAGAAATTTTACTGATATAAAAAATTATTTTACGAGGGTAGGTTCTACCGATGGAGTTATCTAGTACATTTTGATTCAAAAAAAAAAAGGAACTACGGAACCCGAAATTGTTGTCGTAAGCGATCATGTTGACTTAAGTCCGCTGCATGGTTGGCCATTCCAATTGGCGCCTTATTACATATCCTTCTCGTGTATAATGAGGAAGTGATTGCATCAACTAGTTGATTTTGTTGATCGTATCAATAAGGTACCAAGGCGGCGTTTGGTTAGTGATTGCGCCTAATTACAATTGTAAAAAATTACAACAAGGAGAACTAATGAAGTTGATCATCAAACAAAGGTCTTTAGATCTAATGAAACACCAAACAATTTATCATACAACTTTGAAACAAAAAAGAATAAAATACAAATAATTGTTTTTGATTCAATTGTTTTTTTCAGAAGCATTAAAAATAAATCATTGTTTTTGATTCAATTGATTGATACAATTAAAAAATTTACACGAATTGAAAACTTCAACTTATATTGCAAACTTCTCCAACTTTTTCCTCAATGGATTTGTTTTGTGTATAATAGATTTTTTTGATTTGATTTACTAATATTTGGGTTTAAGTTGAAATAATTTGAATAGAAGAAGAAAATTAGTTAATTTAATATTACTACTGAAGAAGAAGAATCAGCAGGTGAAAATCAAAAGCATATTCCTGTTTCACCTTTGTATTCAAATGATTACTGAAAAAAATAAGAAAGGTGGAGTTGGTGCTTGGTGGTGTTCTTTAACTTGTGCTGCAGAGGCACCGAAGAGAGGAGGAAAAAACCCATGAAATTTACTTTTAGGTTTAGGTTTATAATTATGTTTTTATAGTTTTAATACACGAATAGGTTTAATCGTAGTTAATCTGTGGTGGGGATTGATTAGATGACCAAGATCTAATGGTTAACATTGATTACATCTAAAAGTTATTAGTCACCGGTTTAACCAACTGTTTTCGGTTTGGTTTTGGGGTTCTACCAGAACCAAAACCATTAAGGTCGGTTTATACATTTTTAAAACCGTCACACAACATTATATAAATGGTTTGGTTCGGTTTCATCTATAACAATGTGTCTCGATTCAATTTAACCAGAATTATGTACAACCCTAACTACAGGGGTAACGTCCTATTTGCGTATGTAAATTCTTATTACATATGAAGTGGTAGTTTGAATTCATTTCTAGCAGTTAGAGTGACTAAGAGGTGAAAACTAAAGTTGGTAGTGATGTAAATAGCCAATTTTGCATCAAGTAGTTGGGAACTGCGGTTGATTGGTTAAATGAAGGGAGGCTAAGTTTGATAAGAACTGGATCCATTGATAGGTGGGAAGAGAGAAAAATTACAAGTCACCATGGAAACTTGACATTGTAGAAGGAAATGACTTCCATCTCGGGCGCCAAATTATAATTTGGACTTCACCCAAATTCCATAGAGGATGGCGAAGATAGATAAACCAATTGAACAAACCAAGATTCCAGGCCACCATGGAAACTTGGCAATGTGTTTGATTTTACTTGTCGTTAAGTCGAGATCAAATATTAAACTCAATCGTTACTCCACCTACTATGTCTATGGGGTGCACCCCATGGTCTTTATGCATGTCCCACACTGTAATAAGATCAAATGGTCCAGCTTTACAGTTGTTACGCTTCCAATATCTAGGAAAGGAATCCAGTGGTAGTTGAGAAAAGTTGTTTCTCGGTATCGTATATTATTAAAAATTCTATCGAAAAAAAATTATAATCAAAATGCTAGTAGTGTTTTGCACTTCTCCAAGAGCCCACCATCTGCTCGACAATCTACGTAGTACATACTACGGTTTCAATGTATGGAGAAAATTGTTCAACCATCAAAATTATTCCATTTATCACGGATCCGGGCAACACTGAGTGATAACAAAAGGGACTCGATTCAGGGGCACGTAGCGAAACCTTATATGAAAAGCAGCAAAATTCGCAAATTCTTAAGTCCTTTAAAACTGAATCTAAAATCTCTCCGGAATGGAAAATTCTTTAAACGGACAAATAACATGCTTTATTGGTTGGTGAAAAATTAGAAACAACAGAATATAATATAATAAAATATTTATTAAAGTTTATATTTCCTAGAAAATAGAAGATTTAGTAGTTATTAACTGTCTGAACGTGACATATACTAATAACATTTTGTGTTTGTTAAAAGAGGTGAACTAACAATGAGATTCAAAATTAGTTTTGGTTAGGCTATATCACATGACATATCTTCGGATAATATCCTTGTATCGGTCATTCCTATGTGCATGTAATGAATGGTTTGATGTGCCCATTTTCAGTCATCATGCACATGACAAATGAGCAAATCCCCTGGGCAAATTAGCATATTAACCAATTTGCACAATATTGTAGAGATTCTATCCCCGGTAGAGATTCGGTAATGCGATAGAGACTCGGTCCCTGGATTATTATTTATATATTATACTCTCTTTGTTTTATTATTTTAGTAGTTCTGACAAAGTTAAAATATTAAAAATACCATATGATTTTTTTAAACTACTCTTAATCAATGTCATACGGTTGATAAAATTAGATCTTAATTTTATTAATAAGAATTATATAAATTGGTAACAAATTTATTTATAATAGTTAATAAGATATCTAAATTTTTAGAAGAAAATAAATGATTTAATCAAATATCAATCACAGTTTTTGTTTCCAATTTAAACAAATTCCCTTTATAATTATAAATTAGGTCTTATTGAAAATGAATTTATAATTAAAAAAAATGTATATTTGAGAGTTTGTTAAGAAAATATGCTTACAAACAGAAGTAAGACGCAATTTTGAAATTGACAAAAATATTATGAGGATAAAATAATAAAACAGAAGAAATATTTTCTTTTCTCCTGTTTTTTTCGTGATTTTAATATATTTTAGTATATGAAATATATATTAATGTCTAAAATCTCATAAGGATCCTATCAAAGGCACAAATAAATAGATTTTTTATTAATTAGGGTCCCACCAAATATAATTAAGTATATTATTTTATTTAAATTTGTCAATTTACCATAGTTGGGAAACACATTTGCCCGTCTACAAGGCATGGAAAATAGAAAAATTTGTTTATTCCCATAAGACTTGGCCTTAAAGGTTGCAAAACCCATTGTTGCTCATTTGTTGCATAGTTTTACGGAAAAATAGTTATGTTAACATAAATTGATAATTACTTATATATGATTAGATAGATGATTTAATCATCCATAAAATAATAGGTTTCCTAAAGACACCAAAATTTAGCAGGACAAATGGGTTGCTACAATGCTTCACCCACCAGTTTCTAGAGAAATTTTCAGGCCTTTAATTTTGTGTCTGAACTTTTACTGCATGGCACAAGCAGTTGGAATTTTAGCTTACTGCATCAACTTTTTGATAATAATACTGCTTTTAGAATCCATGAGATATATACAGACATAACCAGAGAAGATGTAATGGTCTAGATACGAACTAAGGATGGTCAATTCAGTGTAAAGAGCACTTAAACAAAACTCTTAGGTAAAGATTATGTCACTAAGTTCTGAACAAGGTGAATGCATGGTTGTACATGAAGCTTTGAGTTGGGTGAAAGATAGGAATCTGAAAGAATACATGTAGAGGCTGATGCAAGGCTAGTTATTAAGTCGATAATTGTGTTTTATCCATTCAGTGGGACATGAATATAATCAAAGAAATTACACACCTTTGTTTATCTTTTTCTTATTGTAAGTTTTATTTTGTTAGTATAGATGATAACCTAGTTGTTGATGACATTTCTAAGTTAGTTAAGAATAGCAAAAAATATTTGGAAAGATGTGGTAACTTTCCTTCTCTAGTATACAACACTTTAGCTAGAGATCAAAACTTTCTCATTTCTTAATGAGTCAACAAATTTTTTATTTATATATACATAAACAAAAAACAACATACTAATTATAGAAACGTATGGAAACCATATGTAAGAAAGACAATTTCAGAAAAAATCTGTTCCGGCGATATGATAAGCATTTTTGTAGGTAATTTGAATATGAATATATCATTTTGTTTTAAAATTTTTTTTTTCTATATTTTTGTAAAGTTTGGTTTAAAACCTGTATTATCTCTTACACAATGACACAAGATACAAATGTTTGCTAAACCTACTTTTGTCTTGTAGTTATACCTAAAAACTTGTCAGTTCCAAGTAATTCTACTTGCTAGATACTAAAATTAATAATGTGTCCAATTTTAGGACCCAGATCTAGTTACCAATTAGGTGACTTTAATATTGTTCCAGGTGATTAGGTATTCATTGTCAGCATTCCTGTTCATACAGATAGGGTCCGAGGCGGAACTCGTTGAGGTATCATATTGTCAAAAATAATTGAGATTGGTTGGATCTGGTCAGTCGACAAATATGGTGAGATAAGTCTGCTCATATTGGCCCAATATAAAAAAGTGAATAAAGTAATATTGAATACCGATAATTTCAAAGGAAAAATAAATGATTGATACCATGCATGGTTTTTAGACTTGTACGAGTCATGTAAAACAAGATCCAACGAGATTTGAATGCTTGTCCTCCAGTCCACTTTCAAACCATTGTGTCATGCTAATTTTTTCTATGATAGAAAACTTATATTGAATTTTTTATAAATTTTTTATATAGGAGTTTTATATTTAGTTTTTTATCATCATATTCTACTGAATATTACACGTGCATCATAATTATTTTTATATACACATTTATATTTTTAGTTTTTAAGGTAATATAAAAATGATAGTGAATTTACAAGTCACAATTCAATATGCGATTCGATTTTTAGAAAAATGAAAATGAGTCATGTTGCGATTCACGTTTTCACAACCCTGGTTTAAACAAAGACTTTGTTTATGATTGCTACTGGATTTTTTTTTCTTCACCAGGTACATTTTGTAACAAACTTTCGCTAAGTATTTGATAAAAAATTTCAAAATGCTTTTTTCCTAAATCACTTCTAGGCCAGCTTATAAATATAATACAATAAGAAGCTACATATCCACCAAACTTTAGTTAATTGTTTCTTCGTTTAGACATTGTTATTTTAACAAAAAAAACAAGAAGTTACTTTAGATTATTTGTGTATGTATCTATATATTCTCGATTTAATTTTTTTCTGCTTTTGTATATAAAACAATGACAAAAAAGTAAATAATTATAGTATTTATTAAAGATAAAAATAGGTAATAAAAATAATAAAATTACTAAATGGTGAAGCTAAAAATTAATTATAGCCGAAGAACTAATAAAATTGAGCATTATTTTAAAATATAGAATTATAATAATAAATATAAATATATCACTAATTCTAGTAATGTTTAATTAAGCATAAATAATAATAAGTAAATATTTTTTTATTATTTTTTTCATTTAATATTTTTGGTTTTAAAGTTTGTTGGTCTTGTGACAGTTATATGTTATAGTTTACCAAACGTCCAACTAATTTATTTTTATAGCACAACACAACACGGTATAATACATCACAACGGAAGATTACTTTTCCGAAATTCATAACAACACCAAACTCGTATGTGATTTGCTTCATTGATAAAAAGAACAAAATTGTAGATGCAACTATCATATCGGTTCAAAATAACCTTTTTCATTTTGGCCTACATCATTTCTTTTCAGAGAAATCTGTTATAACGATTGTAGTAAATACAAAGATCGTAGATATCGATTAGTATTATGTTTTCAACATTTAGTATACAATTTATTGACAATTTACGTTCCTGTCTGTTTTATTTTGTGAGAAATTTTAAATTTTTTATTGTCCATTAAATAGATATAATTTAATATTTTTTTAATATATATGATACTTCGTTATCAATAATTATTTTTCATAAACTGTAAAAGAAATAAAAAGGAAAAAACAGGATTAAAATTATAAAAATTAGTGTTTTTTTAATTGGTGAGAATATTCCACCCCGCCTATATAAAGCGGACTGAAGAGTAATACCATTAGGAAATTTTTCTTAATTAGTTCACCTCTATTAAAACCGCACAAACTACTGAACAATTGTTTCAAGACCAAGTGACTTGTAATCAGATAATTTGACTAGCCAATCAACTAATTAACAAAAGCAGAAACAACTTAGGGAATAGGAGACTTCCGCCCACCAGGGAAGAAAAGAGAGTAGGTAGCTAGTAGTAGTGTAGTCAAAAAGGTTGATTCACTACTCTCTTATAAGAGCCCAAAAACACTCCTTTGAAGAGTAGCTAGGACTAGAATTCCAAACTAAACTTCTCTCTTTAAGTTTACTTAGTTCACCATGGATACTTTGATGAGAAATACAAGCTTAGCTTTTAGTCGTCATGGTCAATCCGACAACTTCAGTAGTGTGCCTTATGAAATCTTGAATCATGATCTTGATGACTCAAATGGTACAAGTTGGACAGAGAAAAATGGAGTCATGGGCAGTCGCCAGGCTCCAAGAACATCGACGAAGAGAAAGAAGGAACAAGTAGTACCATATATGATGAGTTAATGAGTTACAGACGCGATAGAGTGAAAAATCGTCAAATTTTCTTGAAGAGTTATAAGTTGACATATTCAATAGAAACCAAATCCACTGAAAGTGATAGCAATTCATTGAAACCTGGGGTTTCAAGAAGATTTACAAAAGCTTGTGTTAAGGTAAAATCAGCTTTAGTTGCAATTGTTAGGTTTGTAAAAGTCGATAGTTCTTTAAGGTCATGTGCTGTTAGTGGTCCACCAGCTATTTGTGGTTCAACTCCTACTTCTGTGATTCAACCTGTTCATCGCACTATTAGGAAGTAATCAAATCAGTTAGTAAGTTGGTCAAACTATTAGATTAAACTGAATTTCAATGTAATTATCATTTTCTTTTTTCATCTCCGATGTAATTACTGTAAGCATTATCATGAATTAAAGAAAATGGAGATTGTGAACAGAGTAATTTTGTGGATCCATGGATTCTGGGGAGATAAATCTGTGAGTCTTCTTACTGAGAGAGGTCACTGGACTACACATATCTTTAAACATTTTTCGCTTTTGGTTTGAAACTGGCGCAACGGTTCCAACAACACCCATGTTAAGTGAGACGCCATTATGAAAGGGTGACAGCCATATTTTTTAATTGCAACATTACCAATCTGCCACATGATCTAGTAGTATTGCAGCAATCTGACAGTGGATGGATGACTTTAAAATAATTGCTATATGTATTAGCTAGTATTGCGGGAGCTCTTAGGTTTGGGCATCTTAGTTGAACCGGCCTAATTGTGAGGAAAACCATTTTCCTCGGATTAACGTCCCAAACTTTTGCAATCTTTTCCAAACAAACAAACAACCTCATAATTACTCTCTCTGGCTAAATTAATCATCAACATCTCTAATCTCACGGAGAAGAAGAGAACCACCCCTTTTTTCCTCTTTCTCTCTTCTCTTCTTCCTTCATACTTCCTTCTTTTTCTGTTTGATGTTTAGCTAGCTTCCATTAGTTCTTACAGAACACATTATTTCTGCATTTTTATCTCCGACCACCATAGGGTCCACCCCATGGATGTAGAAACGAATGCTGGTGGACCTCCAAAATATGTAATGTTATCAGAAAATGGTGGAGACGGTAGTGTTCGTCCTCCTCCTTATCGTCGTAACATCCCACGTTACCATTCTACTGCTCAACCATACAAGAAGAAAGGAAATTGTTGTCTCAAATGTATTTGTTGGTTCTATTGTTTTTTGTTCATACTAATCTTTGGGTTATGTGCTGTTGTTTTCTATATCTACGCTATATACCAACCTAAAATGCCTACTTATAAAGTCGATCATATTGGTATTGGTGCTTTTGATCTTCAGGCTGATTTCAGTCTTTTTACAGAATTTGACGTTACTGTTAGAGCAGAAAACCCAAACGAAAGAATTAGTATTTTCTATGAACCTGAAAGTTCAATCGCTATCACTTATTCTGATTCAACACTCTGTACAGGAAAAATACCAACGTTTCAACAGGGTCATCAAAATGTGACTTTTATGGATATTGTCTTGAAAGGTAAAAGTGAATTCGGTTCAGGTCTTCAAGAAGCTCTCCTGGATAACAGAAAAACAGAAAAAATTCCTCTATTGATTATTATTAAAGCGCCTATCGTTGTCGAACTTGGGAACTTGCCACTAAAGCAAGTTACGTTTCTTCTTAATTGTTCATTAGTCATTGATAGTTTGACACCCAGAAATAAAGTCCAAATTCTTTCGGCAACATATAGTGCTGGAATTGAACTGTCATGATTCATGCAATGTGGAGAGGGTGGAAAGAGGAAGCTGAGAGACGGAAAACTCAGAATATTTATGGCCTTCGATGTTTAATTGATACGACGCTTTCGATCTTTATTTTGGAGGTTTTTTTAGTGGGAATGATCACAAAAGGGGTTTGCGTAAGAATCACTGCACCATTCAACAAATTTAACGGTAACTTCCTTTCGCATTAGAGTGGCTTCATACTCAAATCAATGCAATTTGTATTTTTAATTTTATATTTTCTTGATTGATTTTCCTTTAAAATCTTGTAAACAAATTACATGTCAATAGGTTTAGTATATAGCAGATTTCATATATATATATATATATAGATGTTTACAGTAGTATTCTAGTGATAATGTAATATACTAATGTTCTTGCATTTGTAATGTCATAGGCTATGCTAAATTTTTTTATCCCAATACTCAATTTTGTACAATTCCCTCTTCCCAACAGTAAAAAATGAAAAATGCAAATCTAGCAATTCCCTCTATTTTAAAAAGATAAATATATTTGGTTAATACCGAAATTAAAATTTTTAATTATTGTAGTAACTTTTCCCATTTCCTAATTTAAAGTGAAAAAAAAAAAAGAGAAACAAGCTGTCTCTTCTATTTTCTTTTCTTTTTTTATATGAGAAAAAGAATGCTTAAAGCAAAGCTTAAAAAATAATGTTTTTGCTTGCATAGTTAAATATCGCCTCATGTAAAACCCTGGTATCATCACTAACAACAATATTATTATTTATAAGATTATTAAAATAAGAGACCGGAATAAATTCAGCAAGTTGGTCCTGTCCCAAGACAGGTTATCCCTCATGTTGTTTTTAGTACCAAACTAACTAGATTAAAAGCAAAATAGTTTTCACATGCCGAACTTTGGAGAGATTGCCCAGAACAAAGGTGATTTCTTCAAAATTTCCTGCCTGCATTTGACGATAACCCAGGTGAAACCTTCCTTGGACTTGCTTCTTGTAATATCCTTAAAAACCTCAAGAATTGTATCATCTTCAGTTGTGAAGTCAATGTTGGTTGTCTGCAACACTTTAGCCCAATTGATAGCTAGTTCATCTCCCTTTCTAGCTCAATTTCCACCACATCTATGGATTGAATAAGTTCTGGCTTCAATGTAGGATCCTGAGAAGGACATAGCACAAAGAGCAAAGTTAGTCCAAGTGTAGTTTTGAGTAGAAGCATTGCTTTATGTGATGATAGTACTATCCAGAAAACAAATACTAATAGCTACTCCAAACTTTTGTTTGTGATTGTTAATTAATCTTTCCCTATAATCTTGATCAGTTACTTGATAGTGAAGGTTGTTGATGATATGACTTTGGTTGTGAACCACTTTGTCAAAAGAATTTATATGCTGCTTGACGTTATTAACAATTGAAATAGCAGTATAACTGATGTTTCTGAAGACCAAATCACATTTGTCTTTCCAGATAAACCAAGTTGTAGTAGCATAAGCACAAATCCAAGTCTTTGAGGTATTGTCAGAGGTGAACCAGTAATTGAGCCAATAATGGAAGCATAAGAAGTCTTGAAATATATTGTGGTTCTCACCAAACAACTGAACCCAGACAGAGGCAGCAGAGGGACAGAACATAAGACAATAAGAAATATCTTCAGCAGCACATTTGCACCTATTGCAAATGGGATCAATATAACTAAGGGTGTTGGTATTCCTAGCATTGGTTGGCAGGATACCCTGAGCATATTTCCAAATAAATAAATGAATAGAAGGAGAAGTATCCATTTTTCAAATATCTTTCCAAGCAGAATTAGGATCATCATCCTTGTGTTTATCATGGATTTTCTTATTATACAAAGACCATACAGAGAAGTCTCACTTTTCATTTATGCTTTAGGATATGAGATAATCTTCTAGAATATTGAAAAAGGTAGATAAGATAATATTTTTATCTTCAGAAGAAAACTAAAGGCTATGATGTTAGTATCCCAATCACACTAAGAGTTGATTAATTGACTTATATAGGTCAGACCAGAAGGACAAAGAGTAAGTTTTTCCAGAATAGAGTCTTTTCCAGCAATCCACCTGTCAGTCCATATATGGATTTTCTAGCTATGTTCCACTTTCTAGATATGGTATTTTTGGATATTTTCCACCCCTTTAAGAATTCCTTTCCAGATCCAAAAATCAATCTTTCTAGGTTTAGTGTCCATTATAAAAACTTCCTGATCACCGTAATGTTTGTCTTTCATTATAGAAGAAAGAAGAGAATATTTTATATTGATAAGCTTCTACCCAATTCAAATCATCATTCCTTTATTGAAAAATTCCAAATTTCTGAAACCCAAACCTCCAAGCTCTTTTGGTTTGCAAACAGAATCCCAGGAAACGAAGTATATCCCTTTTTGTTTTCTGGATCTTTATTCCAAAAGAAATCTCTTTGGATTTTATTCAGGTCCATACAAGTTTGATTATGAAGTTTACAGCAGTTTATCTGATAGGTGCAAGAAATAGAAGTAACATTAGCAATCATAGTAACTCTGCCAGCAGGAATAAGAGACTTACTTTTCCAACTAGCAAGTTTAAAATTTAGATTGTCAATACAAGGTTGGAAAGCTTGGATTTTTATTTCGTTGGTAAAGAGGGAGGAACCCAAGTACTTATATGTAGTGTTGATCATCTGAAGTCCCATAAAAAAAAGGGCAAGTATTCTTACTGAAGAAGATACCGGATTTTAGAGAAGTTTATCATCTGACCATAAGTAGAACTAAATTCACTAAATATATTTACCAGATTTCTACTCTCATTCAGGTTAGCTTTACAAAAAACCATGCCATCATCATAAAACAAAAGGTGGCACATAGAAGGAGACGTCAGATAAATTTGAATACCATGAATAAGACCTAGATTTTCTGCATGTAAAAGATTCCTAGACAAATCCTCCATGCAGAAGAGAAAAAGATAAAGGGAGAGAGGATCTCCCTGTATTAATCCTCTAAAAGGTTTACAAAAATTACCGGAGACTCTATCAACCAGAACAACAATATTTGTATTTAGATATATTGGTGGATGAGGTTGCACCATTTTTTCACTGAAACCCATTCTTGACATAATAGCCATAAGAAATTTCCAGTCCACTCTATCAAAGGGTTTAGCCATATCAATCTTAATACCCATCACTCCATTTTCACTTTTTTTTTGTCTCCCTTGGAGTTCATATGGTGGATGATCTCATGAGAAATAGTTACACTGTCAGATATTTTTCTTCCATGAATAAATGCATATTGAAAGGGGGGTATGAGCTTAGGCGGAAGAGGTTTTAATCTTTGAGCAAGAAGTTTAAAAATAATTTTGTAGGTAGTATTACAGAGAGAGATGGATTTGAAATAAGCTGGAGAGAATGGAGAGTCAATTTTTGGTATAAGGGATATAAAAGTGGAATTCATTTTCTTAAGGAGAAAACCAGAAGTAAAGAAATTTTGGACCATGTTGACAATATCCTCTCCCACAATATTCCAATTAGCATGAAAAAAAAAATGGTGGGAAACCACTTGGACCAGGAGCCTTGTCCCCTTCCATGCTGAACAAAACATTTTTTAATTTCCAAGGCATCAGGAATAGATATAAGATTATCATTTTTAGAAGAGGAGATAGTACTTGGGATAAGATTGAGGACTAGTTTAAATAAACTGACTCAATTGTAGCCATTTTTTCAAAATGTTTAGTGAAACATTCTGAGAGCATTTTATCATCTGTAACCCAATCTCCATTCTCGTCCTTATTAGCAACAATTTTTTTTCTTATCATCCTTTTCTTAGTAGAACCATGGAAGTATTTTGTGTTCCTATCTTCCAATATTATGGTTTGGTTTCTAAGTTTAGTTTTCCAGAAATTTTTCTGTACAATATACCAATGTCTCATAGTATTCTTAGCTTTCCTCAAAGCAGAACCTCTGTGAAGATCAAAACTTTTCTTGGAAATCTAATCCAAATATTTGATGATTTCCTCAAGATTAGTTTTGATATTACTATAAACAACTTTGTTCCACATTCTAGCTTTGGTTTTGAAACCCTAAGTTTTCTAGCAATAATAAAAGCATAGGAACTAGAATGATCAGAGGATCAACATTTAACAATAATGTCTTTGCATTCTTGATGGTCCAACCAAGGGCCAAAGAATTTAAAAAGAAATCTACCAGGATTCTAATTTAGGTTTGAATTCAACATGATTGAGTTATGGTTAAAGACAATAACATGGAGATTAGCAATGGTGGAATTGGGGAAATTAGTGAGCCAGGACTCAGAGGGAATACCTCTGTTCAGTAAGCATGGTCCCTTTCCTTCTATTAGTCCAAGTAAAAGACAGGAAATGTACCCCAAATCCACAAAATTAAGATCCTCAATTCTATTATTGAATAAAGCAGCTTCAGCATAATCAATAGGATGTCTACCATACTTTTCATGATCATAGAGAAAAACATTAAAGTCTCCCATGATAAGACAGGGTTGAGTAAGGTCTATAGCAGTTTCCTCTATCTTTTTCCAAGATTGAATTTTATATTTAGCAGTACAGGGACTACTATAACAGTCACTGAATAACCAAAGGGCATTATTGGAAGAAGAGGTGATGGCATTGATATGGTTAGAGGAATAATCTAGAATGGAGACCCGGAGGGAAGATTTCCAAGCTAGAGTAAGATCACCAGTTTTGCCAATTCTACCATAGGTTCCACAAAAAAAAATTGGTGACACCTATACTACCAAGATAATTTTAAGATTTTGGGGTTTTTATTTAGTTTCAGATAAAGGGTTATACTTATTAAACATGTCATTAAGAGAGTTGTTAGTAATTCTCCTTCCTAGACCTTGAATATTCCAGGCTAAGGAGGTAAAAAATTGCCAGAAGTAAAAACACAACAGGATAATTGAATATGATTATACTATAGCCTAGCATATATACATAAGATGGCCTAGATTTGTAATTTAAAATACTAACTAGAATATAGTGATTAACAATCATGTGTAAATAAATTGTTTGCAACTTAAAGATTGAGAATTAACATGATAGTAAAAAGTTACCTCAGAGGGATGATTAGAAGTGTTGTCCACAAGGTTGCCGACAACTAGAGTTGAGTCAGCTTCTACATCCACACCCGGATCTCTGATGACAAACTGAATAGAACTTTAGGTGTGATCCTTGACCTTTTTGTGGTTGGAAATCATAATTTCCATGCATGCATTCATTCTTCTTCTTTGGATCAATAAAAGTATTGTTCTTTGGAGTGTCTCCTTTGATGAAATTCATATCAAGACTTCTTTTGGCCCAAAACTCCTTCTTGTGAATTTTATGACTTTCATTCATCCTAGCTTGGATCTCCGCAAAAGACGGGATTTCCGGAAATGGGTTAGGAATAACAGGAGAGGTCTGAGGAAAATTATAGATTTGATGCTCTACAGAATTTGAGGTTTTCTGATATTTTCCTTTTTGTCTAGCTGCTCCTTTGATGTTCAAGGCCTTTTTCTTAGGAGTGAAAGACTTATTCTTAGTACCATTGATAATTTTCTTGCATTAGGATTCTGAGACCGAATAACACCAAGCATTGGTTCATGAAGCCCACCTTTGAATATGATTTTCTCATCAAAACTATCTAGCTCTTTTGTGTTATTATCCAAAATGATCTTGCTTTGAGCATTTTTAAGTTTAATAGCAAATTCGGCAGTAATATCTTGTCAGAATAACCTTTCTTGTTGGCTTTAACAATGAAGGCCAAATTAGGAATATAAGCATATTGCAGTGAGATTTGAGTAACTGGGATGACCATTCTGTTAGAGGTTTCAGCTTTTTCTTCACACAGAGGTCCAGGATGATCGAGGATTCTGCATAATTTGTAAAATTTTAAGACTTTAAGCACAAAAGCAAACTCCAACTAGTGTGTAATTGTTGGTGTTTCATAAACATTTACACCATATTCAGAGCTCTAGTACATTAATATCCAGTAAGACTTCAACATTTTTCTTCTCATTACCCCTACCATTAGGTTTCTTAGAATCTTGAAGGATTTCAGTAGGTTTTAGAAAGTTTCTCATGTCAGGAATAATATGCCTAGGAATCCTCTTAACCAGCAACCAAACTTTGACGGAGTAGAAATTCGTTTTATCAATGAAATCCGGCCCAGATGGTGGTACTTCAGTAAGCACAATGAGTTTGCCGAAAATTCCTCTGGTCTCTCTTTGTCTAAAGATTTTGTAGTCCTCTATGCTTCCAAGCCTAATGGAGTAGTAGTTTCTTATTTTGTTCCACAAGTCTACCTCTACATCTTTTCTAATTTCCCAATTGTTGTTGATGAATCTGGATATATTACGGGTATCATAAGAGATCTTGCTTCAGAGTTTTCCAATGAAATTCCATTTCCAATCTATATCTCTTTTTTGGGAGAATGTTTTCAGTATTAAAAAAAATATTTGGAAACAAATTCTATGTGATGTTGAGGGAGGAATTCATCTGATTTACAAGGTCTTCTATAATTTCTTCTGGGTTGGAGTTGGAAGAAGGAGCCATGAAAAGGAAAACTAAGGAGAAGAAGGAATAAATATTTGTCCTTAATTCAATAGTAAGAAGATAAAATTTTCTTGTCAGATGGAGTTTGGCTTTAATTTGAATTCTTTGTTTTTCCTAGCTAGTAAAGTGAAAGTACATCATGGGTTTATTCGAGTGAGAAAACCAGGGAGCCAGAAGCGATAAATAAGTACTGCTATGAATTTCGACCGACAAGCACTACCAACACCACCTAATATCAACAGAAATAGAATTATTTAGAATACCCCAGGAGCCAGCAACAAGCGAGAAGATGGTGTGGATATCCTTGTGTTGAGCTATTGGCCGATACTTGTGGGGCTTCCTGCATGGGAAAAAAACATGGAGGAATGTAATAACTGTTATATACTTGTCCATATGATTCAAACATGTGACGGATATATTTTTGTTATTTTTTAGCAGCTAAATCCACCCCTAGGGGGAAGTGGCAATCTACCCCATCATAAGCAATGACAGAGAGGATTTTTGTGCCATTTGTCCTGCCTAATAGCCCACCTGCACCAATTAACCCCTAATACTTATTAGCTATCAGAAAAAAGATATGCACCATCATTAGGGGAGATATAGTGATAAATGAAACAACGGGAGTGATTAGACAACACAAAGAACAATTAAGAGGAGTGAAAGAGTAGATAACGCATTGAGAACCGATTTGATTAATGCCCTCTAATACACAATTGGTGGTAATTAGATGCCGCTTCATTCCTATGATTATAAAATACTTTGAGCAATACCATTTCACCTCATCTTCTATTCTAGAGTAGAACCCTCTGCAACCATAGAAAACTTCATTGCCAGTGAAAAGTTTCCAGTTGCATAAAATCCCATAATGCCTAAGGTACTTTTTGAGGATGAGGGTATTCCATGAGGTTTTAGAGGATATGGAGGAGTGGGGACTCGACTGGCACCCAATTGATCTTGATCTTGATTCCATGCCCTATGGAATTGCATACCCAAATGGTTGTGAGGACATTGAGTATACTAGAGATTTCGAGTGGTATTAGGAGATGCTGCGATATAACAGGTTGGTGAAGCTTGAAAGAGGTATGGCGGAATTCCTCCATGGTTTGGTCCTAGGCGAACAGAGAGGATGGGAACTTAAATTTTTGTGAATGGAAATCAAGGTAATGAAACACTGCTTAATCATGATACTTTCATTCAGATAGTACAAGTAAATCTTAATGAAATGATTGTAACAGGTGTTAGTACAGAACAAGTTGGATCTCATTCTCGATTTGCCAACAGTGTTTACGAGACAGGGAGTGGCAGTGGTGGTGGAAGCAGTAGTGGAAATGGTTCTGATGGTGGTGTAATGTATTTTCCTCTCCCCTGGGATTCGGAGGAACTGATTTTCCTCATATGGGGAGTCCAACTTCTGTAGTTCTAGTTGATGGGGATGAAAATATGTGGACTATACTTTTCATTCACCCACGAAAGGGTGATTATGTGGTAACAAATGAGGTTGTAGTCATTGCTGATAGAGCTGTGATTGTGGGTCGGGTGCAAATGGGTTTTGGTTTTGTGCAGGTACCAACAGATATGAGTCAATTGCTTCGAGCACATGCAGTGCCATTGAGGACTAGGGAAAGGGCTAGTGCAACTGGCATGGTGTTTCATGTGATGGATGAAAGGTTCCCTGAGTGTGGAAGGATTGCTGATGCCATTGCCTGGGAGGCTAAAAGCATTATTACCAATCGAGCACCGTACAAGGAGAAGCCAGTGCACCAGAAGGATATCATCTAGGACCAGGATCTGCAAGAGCTCTATCTGCACCAAGGAAACCACAACCAGCTCGACCCATACCAGAAGTAGTGCAGCCTATCCATGGTCGTACTAGGTACCACCGACCTATGCAACAACCCCCCCCGGGGGGGGGGGGGGGGGGGGGGGGG
>JAJJMC010027962.1:3931653-3967303 GCA_023531435.1 Papaver californicum | reverse complement strand
TTTAACTGTAACCAAAAAAGGCCCACCACCACCACTAAACTATAATATGCCAGCCAAGTTGTCATCAACCAGTTTAAGATGAACAAATTTATTTTTCTTTATAGTTCTTTTTTGGTTACAGTTAAACACTTTTTGTTTTTGAGCGTTTATGGTTATGGGATTATTGAAAACGTACCAGTAGATGTTTAATTTTTTCTGGTATGAAGACAATGTGGTTTTTTGGTTACATTTTCCCTTTGTGGAAAAGGAAAATTGTTGATGGTGGATTTTTAACAAGGGAGAAAATTAAAATATTGTCTTTGCTCAGATGCAGAAACATAAAATAAATGTAATGTATAAAATTTCTGACCCAGCATCAGAATTATGAATATGTACTTCCGTCTTATATTCCGCAAGAGAATAGAGAATGCGTATTCAGCTCATAGCTGCATTAGCCTTATATCTCTTATATATATATATATACCTTCAAAATTTCAGGGCTTTCCCAGCTAAACCCTCGTTATTCCATATGTTCCCATGCAAACTATCTGTATTGGTCAGGACGCGCTGATTATACAAAATTACGAATATTCAGAATAAATGATATGCCATTTCTGAATGAAAACGCCAATTAGATGCATACCATCTAATGCAAAGTCGCATCGAACATCGTCTCAAGTCGCAAACTTCTACGGTTGAATTCCTTGAATATATTCTGTATGCGTTGTACAAAGGCCAAGCCAACCCACTAGTGTGTCTAGAAACAATGCTAGAACCAGAGCCAACTTTGGCACAAAATAACAAAATAGACAAAACAAATTCAGAATAGCGCTGCAAGCAACAATGCTAGTGCTAGCTCTAGCACCAGTACTAGCGCTAGCGCTAGCATCAGTGCCAATGCTGGCGCCTCTAGCCACAGTGTTAACGCTATCCTTCCCCATTCCCTTACCTTTTGTGTGTTTCTTCACCCTTGCTTGTGCTAGCATCATCCTCACAAGCTCATTAATAACACTATCTTACAATGAACTTACATACTTTGAGTCCATGACTCCACTAATTCCTACGGGAAATCAAATCATATTACATGGGGGATTATTCATGGGGTTTTGATCTGGTAGTTACAACAGCATGCAGCGTGGCAACACCCCGTGATAAGAAAGTTACAAAGTAGTGGTAAGGTTGAAGTATTTAATGAAGTAATGGATTAATGGTTTCCTGAAACTTCCAAGGCGGTTACACCATTACCCCATAACCTCCATCACTCCATCTCCTCACTACCTCCACTACTTTACAAGGAAACATGTGTGTTATCAACTATTATAAATATGATATTTAGCCTATTCTGAAAACAGAACAAGCTTACCAGTCTCACAAGCTCTGTTATTTCTCCAATAGTTCATCACTTTTACACTCAATTCATCACACTCATTTCCTTCAACTTTCTTTGCTTCCCTCCCCGAAGATTAACTCATTTTCTCTCTTTATGACTGAAGCAGAGCGGAACGGCTACTTTCGTAGTTTAGGCTTGCCCTGTACGATTTTGATTTTCGAATCTAAAGAAAGTACTTCTACAGTACATTGTTTTGTCTAGAAGTAATTTTTAGGTACTAACAAAAATAAAGAAAATATGATAGTTGGAATGAATGTTTTCTTTTATTTTTTTATTTGTTTGCATATATTTCTGAGTATTGATGCATGAATTGAAAGTGTTTGGTGGCATCATGATTGTACTAAAGGGTATGGGTATGAAGATAAAACTTAGAATTCCTTTTTATTTTCTCAGAGAGGTTTGAATTGAGGTAAATTTAGAGATTGAAATTGGTAGTAGAATATGGGGAATAGTTTTGGTTTTGTGAGAGGGGATTTGAATTCAAAGTGGTAAAGAGGGTTTTGTTTGGGTTTTTGGTTAGGGGGAGATACAGGGAATTAAGATAGCCAGGTAAATCCAAATTGAAAAAGTTAAAGATGGGAGATAGAAAGCACTCTCCTAGATAGAACGGAGAGCGAGTAAGACTATAGCTTCCTTCGATGGTGGTAAACCTAGGGGTTGATTAAGGTTTGAGTTTATAGGAAGAAAAAAATGGTTTATCAGGTGAGATAGTGATGAATTTGACAAAAAAATTAAGTTTTTCCAGGCTGGGGGAAACAAGGGTCATTGAAGAATGAGGCCTTTTTTATTTTATAGATTGTGGTTCTTGGTTAATGATATGCCTGGTGTTCTGAGGGATGTTGCTGAAGTGATAATTGTGGTAGCTAGATTGATTGTAAATGATGATGAACTTCCTTTTGCTAGAACTGTGATTGATGTTGTAGAAGTAATTTATAGGAATTTGTAGATTCTTAGAATTTCAATTAACTTCCATGGTTCAACAATAATTCACGAAAAACCGGCAAGAGGTCCGGCTAAAAATGAACAGAAAACAGCGAAAAAAACCGTTAGAAAAAGACAAAGAGGCAACGGTTAGATTTATGGCATAAAAGAAAAATCAGGCGAGAGAGGAGAGAGAAGCTCTAAATTTTACTGTATCATCGAATTCTCATACCTAATACAGGTAGGCTCTGAGTTGGATTTTTGTAAAGCGACAAAGATGGCTATAAAAATGAAAGTCCTTAAAATTTTATAAAATACTAGACTAATGAAAATAAAATAAATGAATATGTTTAGACCAAGGGAATGCAAAATAAATATCGAGTTTACGAGGAAGGTTAAGAGCAATAAAAAGCAAAACAGAAAAACATACTTGAAAATTGAAACTAAAACTAAAAATAGAAAAACAATAAACAGAATGAAGAGACTAAAAGATCTCATTTCTTTTTACAATTTCTTTTTTCCGTTTTTTATAAATCTCTGTTTTCTAATCTGTTTCTGATGGACGGCGCAATGAGCAGAGAGAGACAAACATGAGCTGATTCATGACAGTTATTTCCTACGCGGTTTAACCACCATGTTAAGTTAAATGTTTGTTGCTTTCTTTCTCTAAGCGTCGTTGCATCAACTTCTTCTCCAATAGGTTCTTTGTAAAATCTATTTTTACTTACCTTTCATAATTTTCTTCTCTTTCAATCTCGCTAAACATATTATCTCTGAGTATAAAATTATATTAAGAAGAATAAGTCAGCAAACAGTGCGTTGCACGTAATCATACATAATCAATCAATAGAATATTTTGAATTTTTCCGTTGAAGAATCACGCTCTCTCTTCTCTTAAAACATCCACCTCAATCCTGGGGTGTTATACCGAGGAATGGTGGACTAGTGCCTTTCTAACAATCTTGTTGATAATTTCGTTTTTATTTCTAATGTACAGCGAAAGAAAGATGAATATGAAGGATTCACGACCCATGATGTCAACGATGTTTTCTGGAATCAACAGCAAGACTCCAACTTCCATCCGTAAGATCACGGGTTTATTCGAGGTACGATTATTTCTCAACAATCTTCTTGTTCTTGCTATGGTTGTGAATTAGTACCAGCTGCAGATTCCAAAAATATTGAAATTACCAGTTTCGAAGTTGTAGAATTTAACACAGGCACATTTCATTGGCTTCATCTACAAAAGAAAAAAAACTCAAGTTCCATTATCAAAATTTAATTAGTAAAAAAATCATGTAAGAAAAAAACATGATTTATGCACTCCGAATGGAACACATATTGTCTAAATACCATATGAAGTTATGAACCTCATACCAGGGTGAAGGGAAATGCCCTTATAGAAGCTAAAAAACTCAAACTTCGTGCACTTTCAGAAGCTTTGACATGGAAAGGGAGTTTATACTAACCTATAATATGCAGTGCCAATTACCAAACCCAACAAAAAAGCTCTTTGTTTAGTGAAATATATAATTTTCAATAAGTTGTCCTTAAAGCTGGAAACTAATAATGCAGGCAAAAGTGAATTCTGGTGTGTCCAAGAATCAAAAAGAGGTAAACGGTCACACCGTCGATAAATCATGTGGATGGGCGAGCAACTTTCTTTCAATGGTGGAATTAAGGAGGAAGATCCTAAGCTTTAGAGACATTATAGACCTTCCTCCTTGTGATACACGAGGTCCAATTAAAGAGGTATTACAACCATTTTTCAGCTCAAAGTAATCAGCATTTTCAAGTGTACCTCTTTCTTTTTGTTTTTCCTGTTTCTTATCGCACATCTCCCTGTAGTTGTTGATGGGGACTGTCGCAGATCTTCACAACCTGTACCCAAAAATTGTGCCCAGCATTGATATGTCAGAAATGGATGAAACATCTGTACATGAGGTACAAGTTAAGCTACTTTATGTCATTTTTTGCAATCAAACAAGTTTCATAAGGCTAACTAAATTGCAACTGTTTTAGGTATTCTACCAATTTTACAATGCTATAAAATCTGTTGGAGATTCATGGGAGAAAAATCACAAGTGGTTGAACAAATTCAAATGTGAAAAAACAGGCAACATGGACGACCTTAGTTTGGAGCAATTTGGTGAGTGTTAAAATATTAACACAAATCTCAGTAGATAGTATAACTGTGTTCAGCAAAACTAAAACCATTATTTTTATTGTATTGAAGTTGGTACAGTGTTGGTAAAACTTGACTACATGATTAAGATAGCAAAAGAAATATTTGATGTAATGGATGAAGAAGATCAGAAGAATGAAGGGAGCCCACGGTATTCCATGTTTGGAAATGTATTAAGTAAATCTTATGACAGTAAAACATCATCTTGTCTCTCTCCAGTAACCCCAACTTCAGTCCTTCCAGATATGATCGAGACTACTGTAAATAGCGGGAAATTTGCAGATTATACATATTCCCCCCCTCTTCTATTTCCTCTCAGGCTGCAGGCTGTAGGTAAGTTGAAAACTGTCGATGTCACACGTCTCTCCCCCAACAAGGCCCCCAACGTGTCAACTAGAAGTTCCACGACTGCCAATGTAATGACAAAGACCTTGCCTGAAGAGAAGCCAAAGATACGAGAAGCGAAAAGAAATTTTGAAGGATTTCAAGTCAGAACTCCCAGCAAGGACCCCAAAATTTTAAATGATACTAATGGCAAACTGAAGATACAAAAGTCTGTATCGAATGAGATGAAAAGCAAGAGAGGCGATGGAATCAGCAGCAGTGAAATATCTAAACAAATTGTGCCAACGGTTGGACGACCTACATGCATAGTGAAAAAAGAACCAACCCCACGGCTTGTTCACACAAGAAGAGAAACCAAAGTGCTACCTCAAGCACCTCAGCCCCCATCACGAATCCTGTCACCAAAAGCAACTGTCACACCAGTAAAAGCATCTGCAGCACCAGTTTCTCTTTCATCACCACCATATGCTGTGTCACCAATTGCTGCAGTAGCACGGCCATCGCCCACGCTAGAAGTGAAGGTATCTGCAGTTTCACCTCCACCACCACCCATGTATGAAGTGGAGGCCTCTGCAGCACCACCTCCAAACCCATCTATGCTGGAGTCAAATGCTTTGGTACCAGTCCTACCACCCATGCCAAAAGCTAATGTATCTCCACCCACACCGCCACCACCACCACCTATGTGGATTTCAGATTCTTCTTCATCATCACCAATACCTATGTCAAAAGTAAATGTGTCCCCAGCACCACCTATGTGGACTTCAAATGCTTCTGTACCACCAACACCACCACCACCACCACCGCTACCCATGTTAAAAGTAAATGAATCTCCAGCACCGCCTCCACCACCACCTGTGTGGACTTTGACAGCTTCTACACTACCACTACCACCACAATCCATGCTCCAGGCAAAAAGATCAGTGCTACCGCCATCACCACCACCCATGCTCCAAGCAAAAGGATCAGCTCCACCACCACCACCACCACCCATGCTCCAAGCAAAAGGATCAGCAGCAGCAGCACCACCACCACCACCAATGTTACAGGCAAAAGGAGGTGCTCCACCACCTCCTCCTCTACTAGGTGTTTCAAAAGCTCTTCGTCCCAAGAAAGCAAATACGAAACTGAAGAGATCAACAAACATGGGTAATCTCTACAGGCTTCTTAAAGGAAAGGTAGAGGGGTCTAGTTTAGATGGTAAATTATCAAATGGGAAAAAGAATATTGGGGGCTCTGGAGGTAGCAAACAGAGCATGGCTGATGCACTAGCAGAAATGACAAAAAGGTATGCATCCATAAACAGAAACACAACAATATGAATTCACCCCATGACAGTCCAAAGGAACTTAAGAGAAAATATAAAACTTTCTTTTGTTCATTATAATTCACAACTTTGTTATTTCATTTACTAGATCTGCTTACTTCCAGCAAATAGAGGAAGATGTAGAAAAGCATGCTAAAACAATCAATGAAATGAAAGCTGCACTCAGTTCATTCCAAACGAAGGACATGTCTGAACTGCTAAAATTTCACCAGTACATAGAACATCATCTCGAAGACTTAACAGATGAAAGTCAGGTAACTTTACATGAGATATTTGATTCATATTTGAAAAATTACAGGTGTTACTACTTCCTTTATCTGCATCCTGCAACTTACCATGTTCAAGAACAGGTATTGGCAAGGTTTGAAGGTTTTCCCACAAAGAAGCTCGAAATATTGAGGACAGCTTCAGCACTTTACTCGAAGCTGAACTCAATTGTCACTCAACTTGAGACCTGGAAGATAGAGGCTCCTCTTGACAAGCTACTTGATAGGGTTGAGTGCTACTTCAATAAGGTAACTAGAAAAGACCTCGCCTCTGTTTGTGAGAAATACATCTGTTTGAATTGTCATCATCATCCCTACCCACTAACATCGCATGCAATTAGATCAAGACAGAAGTTGATGCACTGGAACGGACCAAAGATGAAGAAGCTAAACGATTTCAGAGTCGCAATATCCATTTTGACTTTAACATACTAGTAAGAATCAAAGAAACAATGGTGGATGTTTCATCTGGATGCATGGAACTGGCACTAAAGGTACGTCAAATTTGAAGAAAGATCCCAAGAACTACCTAACCCTAAAACACACTTCAAGGTTCCTAGAGAAAAGTTAATAAGGTATGTGGTGGATCTTTTGTGTTCTATTCAGGAAAGAAGACAGGCAAAGGCAGAAGAAAATGGGGGAGCTGGATCTAAAGCTGAAATAAAATTGAAAGCCTGTGCTAAGATGCTTTGGCGGGCTTTTCAGCTGGCATTCCGAGTTTATACTTTTGCAGGTGGTCAAGATGATCGTGCCGAGAAGTTGACAAGAGAACTGGCTCATGAAATAGAAACTGATCCCGAGCACCAGTAAAATAATCTTATACATGTTGTGCTACAATACAGTATAGCTCATCCAAAATGAGGGAAAAGAGAATAGTTTGCAAAATCAGAACCATTTCATCACATTGAAGCAACTTTTGCGTCATATCGTGATACCACTTTTGTTCGATTCAAAACCTCAAGCGAGGGTTAAGGTTATTAGTCTATGGTAGATTATAAATGAGACTTATATAGCAACTATTGTTGTTGCTTGAAAAAAATGTGTATGAAGACATGTGAGGGCAAAAAAAGGGGTTAGTTATGGCAAGGATTGTTTATCGTTTTTGTTTAAGTGATCGATGGTGTGATTTCAACATTCTCTGTCACTACTACTATAAGAACTATTATTTTAATAAACAGTCTTGCTTGTTGTACATTATATGTGAATTGTTATGTGTTCGCTCAAGTGTCCGTTTGGGTAAGTTCAATGTGTACATTGGCAGAGTGGTTTTTTTTGGAGTTTCTTCTAAAAGTTGATTCGAGAAAATTAGCAGCTAAATGGTGTATACTATCTTGTGAAGTGCAGGTAAATGGTATAGAAAAGAAACATTCACGAATCACGATAGTTAGCAAAACTCAATGTGAGTGACTGATTCTAAAATAGACCCATGAAAAGTTTGTTTCAAAACCAGCATCACTTACCAAACGGCGATCACGTCTCACGTGTTCCTGACGGCTTCGTCTCGCTTGTTCATGGCTCTACCTTGCTCTGTCGCTCAATCCAAGGAGTAGACCTCTTCAGGAACAAACTTATCCTACAGAATTTTTTCAATCAGAATTGAGTTCACGTTATTCACTAGCATTGGAAATTTAACAAGCATACCGACAAACATATTACAAGCTCTACTCAAAAGCTTGGAGATGTTAGAGATGAGTTTACATTCTCTCGAGTAGTTTGATAAAGTTGTTGACCACGACCTAACTGGCATGAAACTTTCCTCGTCGCTCGAAATAAATATACCTATCCGGTAAAAACAAGATCATGAAAAACTCACTTACCAGTTCCTACCGATTCGAAGGTAATCCATATCTTCTACCTCCATTTGCTCTACAACATCGAAATCCAGATTAGCATATCACACCTCTTCAAAGAAAACAAAGAAATGTTTCAAATTGATTATTGAATTTGATGTGTACTTTGGTATACAACCATTTGATGGAGTGGATATGAGTTCGAAACTCGTCAGCATTTTTATCGATATTTTTTTTATTATATACAAAGATTTGTTTTAGTATCAATTTACTTGAGGCTGGGGTGTTTATTTTGCTATATGGGCTTTGATAACCCCCGTTTAACTTGACTCTAGCAATCTTACAGTACTTATATTGCTCGTTTTATTTATATGGAAGATAACAATATATGGTGTAAAAAACACAAATTTATAATAAAAATGACTGTGTGCATATAAAAAGTATTTGCAATAAATATGATATAAAAACTTCATTTTCTTTTAAAACCTTTATATTTAGTTTTTAATACATTTTAAAATTCTAAATTTGTTCTATCCTATATATTTTCGGTGTTTGGAAGGAAATTTTGACGGAAAGACAACCTTTTAGAGAGAGAAATCGAGATCTTTTTTAAAGAGATGAGATTCGAAAAGAGAAAGCAATATCTTCGTTAAATCCTTAGATTTTATGGTTTGTGTGGTTGAAGCTTTATCAATAAAAAGTAATTTTATGTGTTAATTCAGTATCTGAAGATTTATTTTTAGTGTTAAAGCAATTGATCATCTTCAGGTTTTGAGCGTTTTTTGTTTTTTTTTTTTTAATTGAAGAAGAGAAGTTGCAGTTCATCCTTCGAATTGCTTCTGAAGATTGATTTTTAGTGTTGAAGTAATTGATCATCTCCAGCGTTCAAGATCTTGTATTCTTTTCGGTTGAATTGAAGATGAAAAGATAAGTTATAGTTGTAGATGGTGATTTTTCAACCAACATCAAAATGGTCATTTTACGACCAAGGGAAAATGGTCATTTTACGACCAGGAGAAAAATGATCATTTTGTTAACCGGGTGGCCTAGCTCAAGTCTGATTACTTAGTCAAAATACACTCAAGTTTCATGGGTATAATTCAACCTCTAAATTGCATGAAGAACCTAAACATAAAACAAAGCTCATCCAGAGAATAGAGCTCATCCCTCAACAAAGACGGAAACTGAGCCTCATCATACAGGATGGAGGATGAGTGTGACAGACTCGAAAATTTTCTCTTTTAATGGATCATTATTAACTTCGTTTTGTAATTCTGGGTGGGAGTCTACTTGAGTCTAGTTATGCAGAACTAACAAACTACACATCAAATTGAGCAACATTACAGATGAGCTATACATGGATTTCCATAAACCTAAATTGAATCAGGACTAAGGATGCAATATAAACAGAGTACAATCACTCCATTTTTTTACACCCACGCACGCCTGTTAAGATATTAGGATGCCATACAAATAGAGTAAAAATCCATAGAACGATCATAATCCATAATTTAATCAACACTTCCTTTACTGCAATATATCTCATCTCAAATACGTTTATTAATTAGTTTAGCAAGTCATATCCATAAACCAAACAGTAAAAGTGATCATCTACTGTCGTGCATGTATGAAGTGATAATTACAGTCAAGGTCATTCGATAACTCATACAAATGAAACTTTTTCTTACAAAATATAGTCAAGGTCATTCGATAACTCATACAAATGAAACTTATTCTTACAAAATGTTGTGCGGGTTTAGGATAGAGTGAAAAGTAATTGTGCTCTACTTATTTCTAAAGATCAAGATTGCTCTCGGCTAATAATAACCCTCTAATTCATATTGCCATTATTATGTTAACAAGGTGTTGATGCTAGACAAATATAGAGGAATGTTAATTTGTATTAGTACAGTAGCTAAGGGCGTCCACAGTTATAAGACCAAATCTAAAGATCAAAGAGTAAAACTTTTACTCTTTGATTCAACCCAAACACTACGGGTTCACGATTAAGAATGATCGGGCGGTTGTCTAGTATAACGCTTGTTGTTGGGCGGACGTCTGGGTATACGTTTGTTGTGACGGGCGTACGTCTAAGAAAATACTTGTGTGGGACGGATATTTGGTTGAACGCTTGATGTGAGGCGGTAACGAAATTACGCCTGATGATAGACGGACTCCTACACGCATGCCCCAGAGACGGGCGCTTTCTTAGACGAACGCCTGATGGGGCGGTTTCATAGTCATACGTCCATCATTTTTTTAACACGTGCAGCTGATACATGTTTCAGCTGAGACGGACGCACACTTAGATATCTGCTTGAAGCATCAGGCGCTTCCCTAGTCGAACGCCCGTCTCACCAGGCGGAGGGCTGGATGAACGCCCGATGAATTATGTTTAAATTAACATTTGTTAAAAGAGATAAGCGTTCATAATCCTGTAACTTTTAGAATTTGAATTAATCTAGCTTGTATCTTGTATTAGTAACTTAGTAAGCGTTAATGTAGTTTGAATTTGAATTAATCTAGTTTGAATTTGAATTTGAATTAATCTAGCTTGAACTATTTAAATTAATCAGGCGTTAATCTTAAACGCTTGAAACAATGGTTGAATTAACTAACTTGAACTAATTTGAATTAACTAACTTGAACTAGTATCTTAGTAACTTTTAGATTTTAAATTAATGAACCTGTGCCTACTTAAGCGCTCGAAATAATGGTTTAATTAACTAACTTGAACTAATTTGAATTAACTAACTTGAACTTGTATCTTAGTAACTTTTAGATTTTGAATTAATGAACGTGTGCCTACTTAAACGCTTGAAACAATAGTTTAATTAACTAACTTGAACTAATTTGAATTATCTAACTTACAGGAGGGGAATCTTAGGCGGAAGTTTAAGATGCCGTCCACACTCGGGTGAATCTCTAGCATTACGTTTGGATGGAACGGTGATTTGGTTACCGCCTGTTAATGGACGTGATCCTAGACGCACGTTTCATCAGGTGTAATCTTGGGTGATCGCTTCATCAGGCGGAGTTTTGGTTAACACCCGTGTTTTGAAGCGTTGTCTTAGACGAACGCTTGCCACCAGACGGTTAACTACATGTACACCTAGACCCAGACGGTTCACTACACGTCCGCCCGAATATACTTCGTTTGGTCCGAAAAAAATACCAAAAATGGTCGTAAACAGTGTAGAATCCGGACCAAAGAATGTTTATACTCGTTCATTGTGCTACCATTTTGACGGACCAAAAAGTATATATATATTTGGTCCGTGTTATAGTCGGGCGACTGTGGACGCTCTAATGACCATAAAAAGACACTCATGTTGACATATCTTAATGGTAATTAGAAGGAGATTTTCAATTATATTATAAATAAAAAAGAGCACCAGAAAATTAATAGAATCACCATTCGATTTTGTAATCACAGTGAAAAGGCCGCCATCAAACAGGAGGGGGTTTGATGGACCACCAAGTCCTTCTATTTAGATGTCTCATCGATGGAGCGAGCTTCCAAGACAAGCTCGCATTCGGAACAAGTTGTGTCCCGGATTACAGTACTAAAAAATGTAGAAGTAATCTATAATAACTGGCAGGTTGATATCAAAATACAGATATCCCGAAATATTCCATCCATAAAGTCAAACTCAATTAATCCAAAATGATAAGGTACACATCAAATAAAATTAGAATATCATCTAACCTTGCTCCACAGTCGAGAAACCAACAACACGATCACAAAAAAAAAAGTACAGGTTTTTAGCTTAAACAGAAAAGCGTATATCAAACTTTTAACAAGCAACAAACCTAGCCACCACGAAAGAAAAAGGCATAAAGATAAAGAATACACTGGTTGGAATTCAAAGTAGTTAGATGAATTCACCTGGGCTATATACTTAGTATACAAATACATTAATTTGTAAAACGGAGTTCTATAAAGGGGCAACCGGACATTTATATAAAGCTATTAATATTTCCGTACACAGTTCCAAATTTAACTTAACATGCCAACATACTGCAGTGAATAAATATATGAGGACATGCCTAAACATCCTAGATAGAGGGATTATGATACTAAGACGGGAGCAAAGTACTAAAGAGGATTTTTTAGTCTTACACGGTAAAAGAGATATTTACCACATCAATCCGCAGTAAATACGCATGGAATCCGAAAGAACAAATCAACGGTCAAGTTTGAAAGGGAAGACAGGGCATTAAATGAGCTTACAGAGCACGCGTGACGTGATCAGAAGCATTTAATGCATCTGACAAGAATCGACGTACATTCTTCGGGTCGTGACCAAAGAAAGAACAAGAAGTCACTGTCACCTCGGGTCGTGTTCAGAGCAAATTGAAGATGAAGACCAGCATATCGAGATAACCAGAGAAGACTCGGGGCATGACATCAAGAGATTCGGGCCATACTCCCGAATAAACTACATCAACTAAGATACAGGCATCCAACACCGAAGTTTGATTGTATGATACATTTGTCTAAAAATACTAAGCTCAGCCAAGAGGGAAAGGGGTGATATTTTTTATGAGAAAAGGTTGTAACAAGTTTGAGAGAGTAAATTTGAGTGTTCTTGTGGAGATTGAGTCTATTCCTTTGTAAGTTTTACCTCTTTTAAATAATATCTATTACTTACCCCAGTGGACGTAGGTAATCATACCGAACCACGTATACCTTTTGTGTGATTACTGTTATTATGTTCTTAGTCTTACTTATTTATCTTCTCACTAGAGAATGAATGGTTAGATATGGGTAATTAGATTTTACACACCTACATTTTGGCACATGAAGCTCCAAGGTGTTTATGACACTTTGTTAGAAGCTAAAGAAGATCTGAGTTCTGTAGTGCTGCGAATTTAAAAGGTATTTGGGTTTTCCTCTTCTTTGCGGTTGTAAATCAGTTGTCTCTTATCCTTTTTTGTGAATAACCTTAAAAAGATTTCACTATTTTGTTTAACGAGCAATGTGGAAACTTTTATGACCTAAGGTTTAGGAAACCAAAGCTAAAAGAAAGGGATCAGATCATTTGGAGCCAAAAGTCTTCCAAGTAATCTAAGCTTAACTAATGGAGGCCGTAATCTAACTTCACAAAATTCGTCGGAAATTCTAGTGACGAAAAGGGAAATTAAGATCAAAGAAAAACAATATCTTAGAAAATATGGTTTCTATGTATCTAGTTCAAAGTATCGACCAAAGAAATTTCTCAGTCACCGAATCCGACAAGTTAGTCAGACTCCACTCACCCATGTAACAGAAAAGGCAGACTTCACTAAAAGTTAACTGAGAAAAACCTAGTATTTTGGGATATGCCGCTCTTTTCCAAAAAAACCACCTGGACCACAACAAATATTTTTTAAAAGGGCAAAATTCTGACACATAACTACCTCTGAACACTGACATTTTAATTATAGGTTGTCGGATTTGGGGATTAGAACCCGACAAAAGAATCTTCAAAAATATGCTTTATTTCCATTAATAGGTTATAGTGAGTATGTATGTTTCTCTTCTGGATGTAGGTCAACATCGGGAACAAGCGGGATTCGATGGCCAGTACGTTAGCACCGATGCAACATCTACATAGTCGGACTGCAGTAGGAGCGAGTCTGCAGGAGGGACTCACGATTTCTGTCCAGGAAAGCAACCTCAATCCAAGGAAGATCCTAATGAGAGGAGCCAGACCCGAGATGTCGCCTGTGGAATAGGAGATCCACCCGGTCCGACCCGCCAATATGCAGACTCACGGAGCAGCAAGAGAAGGGGAATATCCCCTCGATGGATTATCCTCTTCGGATAGTGAGGAAGAGCAAGCCCGAAGAAGGGCCCACGAAGAAGAACATAAGATGATTGATGAGGCGACGCAAAGAGAAATGGCTGAAACGGAAACAAAAAGGCAGCGTCAAATCATGCTAGGGAAAATATATCTGGTTGAAGTAGGCAGCGTTATGAGGAGGGACAACCCATCCCGTCATGAAATCACAGATGCAACTCCGGCAAGGATCTTAGCAAACCAGCAAAACTAAAAAGAAGTGGACAAAGCACTGGAACTAAGGAATCTACTGCTAGAATAAGAGAATAACCTACTTCGAGAAAGAGGAATGAGACGTGGAAGCTTTCTAAGAGAGAACTCAAGAGGGGGATCTAGTGATAACACACACTCACCCGCAAGAGGTACAAGTCGAGCAACACCAAGCATGGGAAGAACGCCAGAACCTGTTTCCCCCAGACAACCAAGTCCAGAACCGGAGCTACAACCACGAAGATACTATGGGGACGGAGAAGATTCTACCTCTGAGGAAGATCTCAGGCAAGAGAATCATAGGCATCCTCAAAGCATGTCGGAAAAAGTAAAAAATCTGGAGGCAATGGTTAGAAGATGGTGGGCAAGGAAATAATGACAAGATGACAAAAGTAATGACAAAAGATGAAAAAACTCCGTTCACCAGGATATTGGCGAGAGCTGAGTTCCTCCAAAGTTCACTCTTCCAACTTTTGTGACAAGATTCGATGGAACAGGCGATGCGGTGGAGCATATCAAGATGTATGACATGTCACTTCTACAATGGAGGCATAATAACACGGTGATGTGCAAGTTCTTTCCAGCGAGCTTGGATGGAGAAGCCAGGAATTGGTTCTACTCACTCTCTCAGGGGTCAATCGGGACCTATGAGAAGCTAACTGAAATCTTCTTGGAGACTTACATGCACAAAAAAATAGCCAGACCTCGGGTGAACAAATTTTTTACTCTAGCCAGAGAACTCAAAGAATCGCTTCGGTCACTTATAGACAGGTGGAGAAAGCTATGTACCAAAATTGGTAAGGTACCAGTGGACCAAAAGATTCTGGGGTTCGAAAAAGCTCTAGGAAGAAAGGACCCAATCTACGTAGTTATCTACGACGAAGCTCTCTGAAGGATATCAGGAAGCTGCAGTAGCATTATATTACTCTCGAAGAAATACAAGGAGGGGTGCAGAAAATCCAAGTTCACGAAACCACAAAGGTGGCAGAACCATCTCAGGCTACAAATCCTACTCCCTATACAAATTCTGGACGAGTTGAGAAAAGAGTAGAGCGATACGATAGGGGTACGACCTCGAAAATATGGGTCTTGAAAGGGAAAAGGCCTAGATTCGAAGATAAAGTGTACGTTCCATTGAACGCTCCCCTTGAAGGAATTTTTAAGAAGGTAGAGAAACAAGGAGATATTAATTATCCCCCCAACCGAGGAGTGCATTTTGAGAGAAGTAAAGACCACCCTGACTACTGTGCTTACCACCAGTATAGAGGGAATTCATCTAACAAATTTCGAGATATGAAGGAGATTGTGCAACACTTGATTCGAGATGGATTTTTACAGAAATATGTGATAACTCAACCTGCACCAGCATAAGTGCTAGTACGCCAAGTGAGAATTAAAAGAGAGGTTAGAGTCCTCCAGTGCAACACGATTTTCCACTCAACAACTCAAGGTTTTCATCTAGGAAGTGGAATTAGGTCTCAAATTCACAAGAGAGACCACTCGGGAAAGGAAATCTACAATGTAGCCAAGACTCTGCCGATGGAATCATGGATGATGCAGCCAATATCCTTCTTTGCAAAAGATGTGCCTTTGAATGGGGAAGCTCATGCAGACTCGTTGGTAATTACATTGATGATTAAGGAATGGGGAGTAAAGAAGATATTGGTGGATAATGGAATTTCTGTAAAAACCTGTTCTATGACACTTTTAAAAGAACGGCCCTATCAGATGACATCCTCATCCCTTCCACTTATATCATCTCGGATTTAACGGGTCGGTTACCAAACCCAAAGGCGAGGTCACTTTAAGAGTATCAGGAGGAGAATATCTGAACACTATTGCTATTTTCTGTGTAGTAGACGTTGTTTCACCCTACGAAGCCATAATCGGGAGACCATGGATTCCATGAATTAAAGGGGTAGCATCAGCATATCATCAGCGGCTGAGGTTCCCGACCCCGATGGGAGAAGCAGAAGTGGTGGGAGATCCACAAGTTGCAAAGTTTTATATCCAAGCAGACATCCAGCAAAACGAGGACAAGCGAACCAGGAACATAAGAGAAAAGAACCACATCCAAGAAGAGAAACATTTGCAAGATCTAGAGGAGATGTTGGCATTATCCTAGGAGATTGGAGAAGAAAGCAAGAGTCGAGACGTATATCTATTACAGTCCGCAACCTCCTATCGAGGAACTCAAGCAACATTTCACAGCTCTGGAACCAACCCGGGATCTTAACATCGGGTTTGAGAAAGAGCCGAAAATAGTAAAGATAGGATCGTTGCTAGATTCGGAGCAGATCACCAATCTGAAAGCTTTGTTGCAGGAATCTATTGATGTATTTGCATGGAGAATGGAGGAAATTGAGGCAATTGATCCAGAAGTTAGTTGTCTCACTTGAGAATAGATCCGAAGTTCAAACCCATTCGACAAAAGATGCAAAGAATCGCTCCAGAGCTACAAGCCTCAGTAGAGGAAGTGTTGAAGAAGATGCAATCAGCTGGAGTCGTTCAAAATGCGCAGTACCCAGTATAGATCTCAAATATGGTAACTGTACCAAAGAAGAATGGTGGGGTCCAAATATGCATACATTTCAGTGATCTTAACAAAGCATGACGAAAGATAGCTTCCCACTCCCAAGTATAGATCAGCTGGTCGATGCGATTAATGGTCATGAGGTGTTGACCTTCATGGACAGGTACTCTGGGTACAACCAAATTCCATTGGCACCAGAAGATCAGGAGCACACAACATTCTTCACACCTACAGGGCTCTGCTGTTACACGGAGATGCTGTTTGGGTTAAAAAACACGGGAGCAACGTACCAGGGGATGGTAGAAGATATGTTTGAGAGTTGGATTCACATGACTATTTAGTTATATGTGGATGATATTCTATTCGATAGTAAAGCAGTAATGAATCATGTGTTAGACCTAAAAGGAATCTTTGTTCAGATGAGAAAATACAAAATAAAAGTTAACCCTGCAAAATGTACGTTCTGGGTAACATATGGAAAATTCCTAGGCTACATAATCACCAAGAACGACATTGAAGCATATCCCGACAAGGTTCGTGCCATTTGAGATATGCCATCACCCACTACAGTGAAAGATATTCAGAGGCTAAATGGATGCCTGGCTTCCTTGAGTCGATTTATCTTGAGATCATCCGACAAATGCAAACCTTTCTTTAGTACCTTAAGAAAGGGGGATAAATTTAAGTGGACAGATGAATATGAGGAGGCATTCCAGAAGATCAAATATCATCTCGCGAAGTTGCCAGTATTACAAAGGCCAGATCCTGAGGAAGTTCTCACCATATACCTTGGGTCTACTGCTCACGCTATCAGTGTTGTGCTAGTCAGATGTGAAGGAGAAGAGGAGAAACCTATGTACTTCATTAGCAAGACCATGTTACCATTGGAGAGAAATTACACCAAAATTAAACAGTTGATTCTAGATCTGGTGTATGCAACACAGAAGCTAAGGACTTACTTTCAAACACACATAATTCGGGTCCTAACTAAATCCACCATCAAATCGGTTCTAGACAATTCCTCAAGATCAGGACAAATCTCGAAGTGGGAAGATAAAATTAAATAATTCAATGTCTTCTATGAGGTGTATACAACAATTAAGTCCCAGGTCATAACTGATTTCTTGGTATTTTTCCCCTTGGAAGAAGAGGAATAAGTAGAAGATATCCCCGGGATTGAGGAAGAAGATGATGGATCAACATGACTCCTTGAAATTTGCCACCCCCAGATATGTGAAGTATTTACTGACGACTCCTCCAACGATGACGGATCCGGGATGGGCATAGTTTCACAACACTTAAGGCTGTAAAGATCGTTCATTCTTTCAGACTCGAATTTAGAACCAGCAACAATGTCACCGAGTATGAAGCAGTAATTGATAAGTGCATAATTCACATGTTTTTAGTGTCAAATCCACACTTGTTTTAGTTATAATTCTTTCATATTACTTATTATTACTCGTCTTTTCCATCTTATGTATCATATTAGGTGAATCATCCAAATGGAACTACAAAGTGCTAGAATGAGCAAGGAAGTAAAGCATTGCAAGTGAAGGAGGATCCAATACCAAATTCTACTTACTCAAATCAATGATTTATTAATACTATCTTGAATATAACGATAATATGAAGCCAAAGCAAAAAGAATGAGGTCATTCCGACATTGGACGATGAAATTATGGACAAAACAAGCTTGAAAGACTTGAGTGTACAGAGAGAAGTTCGGCCATAAATCCATCAGGCAATTTGTAGCCGAACCTGACACTGTCTGGAGAAAAAATAAGTTGTTAGGTTTTTCCGGAAAAGTCCGTATCAAATAGTATCCGAACCTGAGCATAAAAATCACGTTTTCGAAGAGTCTACAGAGACCCGTTTGGATAGTAAGTGTTCAAGCAATAGTAGCCGAACCTAAGACTGTTTTGGGATATATTTGGACGTGAAATTGACTTATAACTCAAGGAAACACGAACCCGGAAGGATTCTAAACCCTAGAAAGAGGAGATTTGAAGGACAAGCATTGAAGGCTATAAAAGGAGACATTTAAGGCTAAAACAAGATATATCTAAACTTTTGGAAGAAAGATCTAACATCCCTATCACATATTTTATAATCCACATCAAAAACCTAGGGTTTACCCCTTTAGGGGGAACCATTATTCTTTATATTATGAGTGGCTAAACCTTTCGTTGATTAAGGATGAATTCGATATTCTAAGCGTGAAGCTTTATTACTTAATACAAGTTTGTTTGAAGTTATTATCATCATCGTTTATTTTCACTATATTTAGGGTTTATGATTGATTTCTTAGATTGTTTGGATTCCACGCTAGATTAATATATTGATCATTCTATTGCTAGTAAAGAGTTGAGCGATCCGCAATTATCGATCATCTCCTACACAAGTAGAGAACGTGAGACCTTGCATAGGGATTCTGTGAAGCAATCGTGTATGAAGACAACACTAGAAAGTAGACCAAGCGTACTGAGTCTAACTACTAGGATCAAACCTAAATTCACAAATTTTAAAGCATTCGATCGAGTTACATCTTTTAAGCGTACCTCAAGGCGGCTCAACTAGATAGAATCTGGAGACTAAGCGTACCTGTTATCTGGTGATATAAGGAGTTTGGGGGGATAGCTAAGCGTATTTTTTATCCTATGGTTGGTGATGAATGATTCTGACGAAAGATAGATAAATATATTAATTCAGTCAACATTTGGTAACGACGAAGGACTCCCTAATCATCTCTTTCTTATTTTTGTTTATTATCTTTTTTGTTAATTTACAACCAACCCCCCTTAGTTATTTACTTTTATTCTTAGTTGTTAATCTAAATAACATCTCAATTACACAGCTCTCTGTAGGAACGATCCTTACTACCTCTATATTACTAGTTAATTAGTGGGAAATATCTTGAGTAATTTGTTGCACTTACGACACGCATCAAATTTTGACTCCGCTTCCGGGGAGCAGTCGCTAATTGATTTATTATTTGTTTTAGCTTGTTTTATTATTTTACATATTTTTACGTTTTTTTATGTTTTTCAGAGTTTTAGGTTTTCTTTGTGTTAACAACTCGTTGGAGGTGTTCAAATCTCATCAAAAGCGGGAGGTAAATTCTAAAAACAAGTTGTAAGTATCACTTTTGTTTTTATTTATTTATTTATTAGGTTTTAGTTAGATTTTTCTTTTTCTTGTGAGTCGTCATATTTCCTTACGAAAATAAAATGTACGGTGCACAAAATCAATCATATAATAGTGGTGATCAATATGGTTTTCAATCTCAGTCTTATGACAACTAACAACCATACCAGGGGTATAACGAAAACCAATATTTTGGCTATGGTCAGTATCCTACGAAACGTTATGGATATTCTCATACATGCCAATAACCTTATGACGGGTATATAAGGAAAAAATCATGAGGATGAAAGGATAATTATACTTATGATCAGTTACTTTCTAGTAATGTGCAGATGTCAGAGAGTTTGGAACTCAAAACTTATGATACCAAATCAAGACCTACTCCTCTTTATCATGTCTTTCCTTCACCAATTCCAAAAGAAGAAATATGGTTTGGAAACTCTATAGTGAGTAATGACGGAAAACGAATCAATATCAGAAAGCTTTCTAAGCAATATGATCAGTAACAAGAAGCTGGAGCATCATAAGAATCTCTTGAAGAAATTAGCAAGGTCATACGAAGGAAACTTCATAGTCGTTAGGATATTGAAGATTATGAGGTTGACAAATATTCTGATGAAGATGAACAACTTTTGGAAAGTCCTTGCAATAATGGCAAAGTTATTTCAACTATGGATCTTAATAATGATCACTCGCCTGTTCAAAAGGAGGAGAACAGATATGACATAAGTGCTATTATAAATGTTGTAACGTACTCGAATGAAGATCTTAGGATTTGCACCAATGAACTAGATTTTATGGGAGAGGATTTCGATTCCGATGACGAGGTTGTTGAAGAGATAGTAATTGAGAATGAAACCAAATTGATTTATTTCGTGGAAGACCCAATTGAGCTTACCAATAATTATAATGATGTTGAGATTTTGGTTGAAGCAGAAAATGATGAACAATGGTTTTTAAAGAGTCTGATAGAGGACCACGATATACATGAGGTAAATAATTCATTGGAATTCTTTAAGAATGATGAGGATCCTGTAATACAAGAGATTATGGACGGTTTGTTTAATCCTTTGCATATTTCTATATCTTTTGATCCTTTTCCCCCAATCGAAATAGTTCTCCAAAAAGTTGTTAACCCGATTTTTAAGGAGCTACCTTACTTAAGGTTGGGTATTTGTGCTACTAAAGTTCTTAAGAAATATTTTGCTTCTAACTATCTATCATTAGATGTGTTTGATTCTAGCACTGTGCAGGTTCACCGAGAAAAACCCAAAGAAAGTCCCAAATTTTATGTTCTTTATACACTTCCAAGTGTAGAAAAGACCAAGTGTGGGGATAACTTCCATAAAATAACAGTTTCTATATTTATATCTTACACTAGTGTTTTTGTGAAGTTGTTATTAGAATTGCAGATTGTTGTTTGGGTGGATCCCCAGATTTTCAGATTGTTGGTGTATGGACGTTAACCAGAAGGTCGGGCTGGGGACGTTAAACTAAATGTTGAATGTGTGGAAACCCATTGGTTTTGTATTTCTATCTTTTGTTTTTTTTTTTGTTTTTTTTAGTTTCATATCATTAATTACTGAAATTCCTATCTTGATTTTACATTGGAGGAGTTAATTTACATTGAGGACAATGTAAAGTTTAAGTGTGGTGGGATATTTACATATAGAGTTCTTAGCTTTAGTTTTTGGGTATTTGCATGAAAACCTCCAACTTTTAGATATTTAGAGTCACTTTGTATACTTTTAGCTAAGTTTACATACGGAGTTCTTACCGAAATAACTAAACTTATAAGTATTAGAGAACTATATTCGGGTTGCTTAATTTTTTTAAGAGGCTAGAGCTAACAAAAATGGAATTAAACTGCTGGTGGAAAACTAGGTGCAAAAAGAGTACAATATTAGATAAGCTGATCATTTAATACCCATGAGTGAGGCACCAGACCTTCAATTCTTAGTAACTGTCTATATTGTCCGTTTAGAGTGTTTCATCTGCGCAAACTCCGGGTAGAATGATGAGCTACCTAACTTCGCACCAATTTAGCACTACTTTTTGATCTCTTGAGTGCTATTTCTATCAATCACTAGGGTGCCATCATAATTGCTAACTTTATCTTGTTGTTTGCATTTGGCACCGATCTCTCGACAATAACAGGTCCATAAAAACATATCATCATCAACAAGCGGAGTATCAAAAATTTGAGGAAAGTTGAATACAGTCAAGGTTTACAAGCAACAGTGCAAGAAAGAGCTAAATTCATATTCAAGTAAAGCAACAATACAAAGAGCAGAATTATATATACATGTTGAAGACTTATGTATAAGAGCAAAAGAAATCAAAAGATGAGAGTTAGTGAAGTTTATGATATTGAGACAATACAAGTTGTGAAGAATCAAGTGGTAAAATACCTCTCCCATGGACACATTAGTTTCATTTGTTAGTTTGTATTTCAATTTTACCATATAAAAAGTAGACAAAAAAAGAAAAAACAAGTTTTATCATTGCTTTAGTATATTTCTTTTTGTATTCATTCAATAAGGACGTGGGGGAAGAAGAAATTTATAAAGAAGTTTCAAGCAACAATAAATTGAGGAAAAGAGTTACAAATTGTGAAAGTTCTAAGAAGTTCAAGAGTTTATCATCAACAATTGAAGACCAGAGACGTTTCTATTGGATGCTGTAAGAGTGGTGTTGATTGTAGACCGGGTGAGAAGGTACATAAGCGTTCTCATCCTTGCATAGTGGTTGATTTCCTTTCTTAGAGGTTACTAGAAAAAAAAGGTTATTTTTCGTCCACGTTTCTACGGGATAACATCTTCATATATTTTGGAAGGTTCCTTTTCCTTCCCATCATTCAAAGTGTGTAGGATTTCTATCTTCACTCCTGCCTGCACAAATGAGAACCATAAAGTGCGTCTTTTGAGTGTCAATTTCATAAAATCCTATTGATGAGGTAAAATGCTTATTCGGTCACTTTTGAACCTGAATTTGTTCATATGGTGGTTTTCTCCTAACTCAAGAGTTAAGTATGAGAATAATGTTCTTTGGAATTTCTAACTTCTTATTATTGGTGTGCAGAAAATTTATGTCCTCGTAGCTTTTTGGATGCTTGTGTTCTGGAATTTTTGAAAGTTGGAATTGAGATTTTATGGGTATACCTCTTGTAAACCATCACGAGACTATAACTCGTCCACTAGGCACACCTAGGGGTTTAAAGATTTTTTACACAGGCTAAGTGTAACCGTGTCCTCGACAAAATGAAGATGTTGTATTTAGTTTAGGTTAGTTTAGATAGTAGTTTGCTCGAGGACTAGAAAAAACTAAGTGTGAGGGAATTTGATAAGTGCATAATTCACATGTTTTTAGTGTCAAATCCACACTTGTTTTAGTTATAATTCTTGCATATTACTTATTATTACTTTTTTTTTTCTATCTTATGTATCATATTAGGTGAATCATCCAAATAGAACTACAAAGTGCTAGAATGAGCAATGAAGTAAAGCACTGCAAGTGAAGGAGGATCCAAGACCAAATTCTACTTACTCAAATCCATGAGTTATTAAAACCATCTTGAATAGAACGATAATATGAAGCCAAAGCAAAAATAATGAGGTCATTCTGACATCGGACGACGAAATTATTGACAAAACAAGCTTGAAAGACTTGAGTGTACAGAGAGAAGTACGACCATAAATCCATCAGGTAATTAGTAGCTGAACCTGACACTTTCTGGAGAAAAGAATAAGTTATCAGTTTTGGCCGAAAAAGTCCATATCAAATAGTAGCCGAACCTGAGCATAAAAATCACGTTTTCGAAGAGTCTACAGAGACCCGTTTGGCTAGTAAGTTTTCAAGCAATAGTAGCCGAACCTAAGACTGTTTTGGGATATATTTGGACGTGAAATTGACTTCTAACTCAAGGAAACACGATCCTGGAAGGATTTTAAACCCTATAAAAATGAGATTTGAAGGACAAGCATTGAAGGCTATAAAAGGAGACATTTAAGGCTAAAACAAGATATCTCTAAACTTTTGGAAGAAAGATCTAACATCCCTATCATATATTCTATAATCCACATCAAAAACCTACGGTTTACCCCTTTAGGGGGAAATCATTATTCTTTATATTATGAGTGGCTAAACCTTTCGTTGATTAAGGATGAATTCGATATTCTAAGCGTGAAGTTTTATTAGTTAATACAAGTTTGTTTGAAGTTATTATCATCATCGTTTGAAGTTATTAAGGTCCATACATAATATTATCTAAGGTAGGAGAAGGGGCTTACAAGCACTCAAATCTGATGGAAAGGAGATGGATCATCCATGGAGCATCCATGGAACATAAAACATCTAAAGCAATAATATCCTTAAGTGTAAAACATGATACATAATGGATCATTCGTACTCGAGGCAAGACACAATTCTCCCCTGAGGTGATCTGGGGACTCTGGTAGGTCCAGAGTCAAAGATATTACCTAGAGACTAATTATGGTAACCTCATGATACTAAATGGGTCGTTTGCACCCGGGGCAAGACACGATTCTCCCCTAAGGTGACCTGAGGGTTTTGGACTACGGGTCCAGAATCAAAAGGGCCACCCAGAGACTAACACAGGTGGTCCCATAAGATTTTCCTAGGTGGTCAATCGAAGGAGAGAGGGATCCCTCCAAGTAACAACAGATTATTCGAATTGGGCAATTGGTAAGTCCCAATATAATCTGGACCTAGGCTAAGATACTTAGTGAACTTAACATATCCCGTCACTGGGGATTAGTGATGATGAGATATCTAAATCAGGACATTGCATTGGGCCCAATGATCTTCCCTGTTATGGATATTGAATATTTGGAATAACTAAGTTATTATGTGAATTTTAACATAGTGGGTACGAAATATGCATGACAAAGAGATAAAAGTTAAGCGAAGTAAAATTAAGAAACTAGGGAAGGGAAGAGAAAAAATATAGCAACGAAACCTCAACCAATAAGGCCAAAATGGTGACGCATCACCTCAATGAAAAGATTTTTAAAAGGTGACACAACACCCAATAAGATAAATTGTTCACAAGAAATCAAGAAGAACCAGCAGCAGTAGATCAACATCAAGAGGTATGAGGCTTGGAGGCAGAAGCAACACGTTTGGCCTGGGCCTTGGTTCTCATATCATTTAAGGTGGTTTGCATCTTCTCTTGTACTATACCAGCAACTTACACCTCAAAGGCTTTTTTTGCATCAGCCAGAGCCTGCTTTTTTTCCGTACCAGCCCGAGAAAAAAGTTTCTTCATATTTGCCATATCAGCACCCAGAGATGCTTTAGAGCACTTGAGCTTGCTTTTGGACTCCTTCAAGGACTCCAGCTCCTTCGTCAGAGCCTACACTTCCCCTTGAGATGCTGAAATCACAAAGAGAAAAATTATCTTAGGAAAATGCAAGAGATACAGTTGTGCACCTAAGAATCAAAAAACCCTTATAAAGTCGGAAGAGTAAGCTTAAAGGTTTTCTCCGATTCAATAACAGTTGTATCAAGCTCGATGTATTTCAAGGCCAAATCATATTTTTTTAGCGGATTGACATATCTTTATATGATTCTCAAAGATACCCTTATGATTGTCATATGTAGCCTGGATACTGTCTCATTCTGCCCGAACCGAGTCAAATCGTCGGCTCATCTCAGCATGTTGATGAGCAGCTGCCTCATTCTTTCTCAAAAAAGTTTCAACATTCTCCTTTCATCGGATTAGTGTATCTCGATCAGCATAGAAGTCACGATTCAAAGCCTCAAGAGTAGTACATCTTCCCTCGAGTTGGATAATTATCAGAAGTTTATTACAGGAGGAATCACGAATATGCTCGAGATCAGTTTCCAGCCTATTTATCATGTCATCTTTATTGTTAATCCGTTAATTTAAATTAAGAACACTACTCTTGAAAACCTTGATTCCCCCTGTGATCCTGCAGAATTCGTTTCTCGTGTCCAGTTGTAGATGATCAATGGTGGCTACCAGTAACAATCACTACTTAGGATCCTAAAAACTACAACATATCAGGGGTAATGAGGGGAAAGACCAAAAGAAAAGTTACCTTGATGATCAGCGATCTGCTTCCGCAAGTCTTGAACCTCACCCTCCAGAAGTTGGTTCATACTACACACGCTCTCATAAGAGGCACGACTCAAGAGTTGAACATTTTGGATCTACAACAGCAAACAAAGTCAATAAAAAGGGAGACTACACAACAACTGAATCTTTAAAAAGAAAGGAAATGCATAACTCACCAGAGTTAGTAATGTAGAAAAGACATCAACAAGCAGAGCAGGGAACAAAGACAATATCTCGCTTCGAGAGAGAGAGATCCGAAGGTCGAAGAAGTGAGAGCCCCGATAGAGTTGTAAGCACCCCCCCTCTCCCCTCGAAAAAGGATAAGGTGGATGTACCAGGAGGCCCAAGGGACAAAGTACTCACCATCTTCTCCTCCAAGCCAGTGCCTGCATTTTTACCTTCCCAAGCAGGAAGGTTCCCAGTAATAGCAGGTGAAACATTTTCAACTTCCAACTTCTTCGCATCTTCGCCATAAGCATCATCTACCAAGAAGTTATAGTCATCCCCCTCGGGAAGCACTACTTTCATATTTAGCTTAAGTAGAGACTCAACTTGATTCGGCTAGGACTCAGAAGGTTCGGGCTCATCAGCTGCGAATCTGGGGGTAGCAAAGTAGGTTTCAAAACAACCTCTTTCACGAAGTGGGAGCCAGAGCTAGCACCCTCCATATTCTCCCATTTTCAGCAATATTTCCAGCACCCACAAATCCAGAATCAACACCTTTCCCTTTATCAACAACAAATTTTTCACCAACACAATCACCACCATCATTTCCATCAGAACTTTCACGAACACCTCTATCACCACTCACTGCCTGATCCCTACCACTACAACCAACGCCTCTCAAACTCTTTGGAATAAGAAAACCTTCAGGATCATTATCATCATCCTCAACCACAGTAAACCTTGCTCTCTATAAAAAAAATACGGGTTAGACTTTGTTAAGGGACCAAATAAGGGGAGGAACATGTACTCAAGAGATTAAAGAGTGGAATTTGCTAGCTTAATGTATCCCTCCCCGCCTCGAGTAGCACCACTCCTCTTCTGACTCGACTTGGAAGACTACAACATAATAAGGAAAAATCAACAAATGGAAACCAGGAAACAAGAAAAAAAAGTAGATAGCAAAAACATACCTTTTCTGTGTTCACCACCCAAGGTGCATAAGATGCGTGACCAACAAAGCTCGCAGGGGAGGACGGTTCCTAAAAAGCAAGTTCCCGCAGATAATCAGAGGGTCTTATCCCATACATGATCACTGGTGCGCCTCAGGTGATTGTTGGTTGTCTGGCCCATTTCTGGATCCTCATCGAGTAAAAACTTCTCAGTCTTGTTGAGAGGAGGGATATGGTGAGCCGGACCGAAGGAAAAACCAGCTAGTGAACCTGAGGAGGGAGTACAATCTTTGTAATTATCCAAAAATCTATGGACCATGTACTTAGGAGCATCAGCAGGATCGTAGGTGGAATAAGGAGAATCAGTATGCTTACCCTTGCTTCGCATCTCTCATTCAGACATGAATAATTCCCATTATACTGACCCAAGGCACGAGCCGGCTCGACTCGAGAAAGCACGTCATAGGCGAATGACTTGGAAAGACTGTAGAGAGGTAACCTAAGTCCTGCATCTATCTGGCCCAAGGTAACAATGGTGGCTTGGTATGAGTGGGGAAACTTAAGATATTTTACGCGATCCAAGTGACCACGCTGGCCTTCCAACAACATTATATCATAGGCTTGGAGAGCGAATCTGTTCTTAACATAAGCATAAAACTGTTTATTTGTCATATCAGTGGTTCTAGGGTTGGATTTCTTCTCAGTATTTCTATAATCGGAAAAGACAGTTTCACAATCAATAAAATCATGGTCGTCAAAGCATATATGATGAACAGGAAAAGCACAATTATTTCTGTTACGAATCTCATGAGAAAGATCAACGGCTGGAAACAAAAATCAAAAACATGAAAACTTACATCAGAAAAAGATACATTCTGAGGATGGGCGAGGATGATTAGAGGATAATTTATCTTCCATCAGATCTTGTTGGTGACTGATGATCTTGATCTTGATCTTGATTTTGGTGATGATTTTTGATAATGAGTGTAGCCGAGATGATGAACAAAAGACTAGATTCAACTATAACGGTGGTGATTTAACAAATAATTAAGGAAGAGGGATATGAAGGAATGTCAGGAGAGCTTTAATGGTGGAGAATAGGAGAAGGTGAAGCTACATAGAATGTTGAAGAAGAAGTAAATGTGGGAACTTAGTCTATTCTCTTATTTAAAGAAAAAGGTAAAGGAAAAACGAATCGGCGCTTGAAGGTAAAAAGTGAAAAGAGAAGAGAAGGTGGAGTACATGGCGGTTACCAGGGATGTGGATGCTGTTAAAGGAAAGATGAAACATTTTTTCCCATCGTACCCTTGGTCCAGATGGAAAGAAAGGGGCAAAATATAGTGGATAAATATCTGAGGACACGCGTAAACATCCTAGGTAGGGAATTATGACACTAAGATGAGAGTGAAGAACTCAAGAGAACTTCTTGGTCTTACATGGTAAAAGAGATATCTACTACATCAATCTGCAGTAAAGACGCGTGGATTCCGAAAGAAGAAATCAAAGGTCAAGTTTTAAAAGGGAGACAGAGCATTAAATGAGCTTACAGAGCACGCGTGACGTGATCAGAAGCATTTAATACACCTGACAAGAATCGATGTACACTCTTCGGGTCGTGATCAAAGAAATAACAAGAAGTCACTGTCACCTCGGGTCGTGTTCAGAGCAAGTTGAAGATGAAGACCATCATATCGAGAGAACCAGAGAAGACTCGGGGCATTACATCAAGAGATTCAGGCCATACTTCTAAATAAACCACAACAACTCAAATACAGGCGTCCAACACCGAATTTTGGTTGTATGATACCTTTGTTTATAAATACTAAGCCCATACAAGAGGGAAAGGGGTGATATTTTTAGGAGAAAAAGCTATAACAAGTTTGAGAGAGTAATTTTGATTGTTCTTGTGGAGATTGAGTCTTTGTAAGTTCAACCTCTTTCAAATAATATTTATTACTTACCCCCGTGGACGTTGGTAATCATACCGAACCACGTATATATTTTGTGTGAATACTGTTAGTATGTTTTTAGTCTTACTTGTTTATCTTCTCACTAGAGAATGAATGGTTAGATATGGATAGTTAGATTTTACACAACTACACGTACATTATGGAAAATATAATATGTGCATAGTAAACTTAAGCACATGTTTCAATTAAACTATATTAATTATATAATACACTTAGCAAGAACGAAGATAAAGGTATGAGTCAGCTTTCTCCACCTGCACAACAAAGATATGAGGTCGGCTAGGCACTTTTTTATTCTGAGTTTCCCAGAAGCTGCAACAACATATTAAACACCTGCAACATCCAAAGTTTGTTTAATACTGTCACAAATTTACCCATTCAGGCACAAATCCATTGGATACTAACGTGCTCTGATCTTGATAGAGGAAGGTTTGTAATCTTTTTTCTATATGCGGAATCGTGTTATTTAATATGGGATAACTGGATGAGTTCAACAAAGGGTATTGACTTTTTTTAAGAAGATAAGCATGTGATCTGATAGAGGAGTGGGATATTTATTAATAATTGATTCAAAGTGTTCAAATTCTTCAGCATAATTCGGAACATCCTTAGGTATCACAGATTGCTTGCTACAATATCTCTTGCATTGTTTCTCTCTTTGTCATCACGATTAGAAGAATCATTGTTGATGTTATACATATCAGAAATCATGATCAAAATATTTGCAAGTACTTTCTATTTTTCAACAAGAATATTGAAAGGGGAAGAAGAAGAAGAAGAAGAAGACGAGAAGTAATAGTATGTATGTAGAAGAGAAAGAATTTTTGCATATATATACAAATATATGAATTTTGATAAAATTTGGATTTGTCTTCACAAAGAGGGATCGACAATAACAAGAGCACCGCAAGCCAAGCTTATACACTGTTTTAAAGATTTCCCAAATAAACTTAAACTTGTTATAAGAAGAAAGTTATGCAAATTTTGAATCGAATAAGAAAATATTTTATTAAAAATAAGAGAAATGGATTTTTAGTGTGATAAAATTGTATATACAAAAAAAGGAGACGACTTTGACATGCTCACGCGAGGTCACGCCTTATGCACATTTTTGTTTTTCTAATCAGTCTATGGTTGTTTTTCTACCTCAAATAGGAAAGTCAGGAAAAAAAAATCAAAGATAAATTTTGTTTTTAATTAATATAATAATAAGGTTAATTAAAATTGAAAATCAATTATCTAAAACCGAGTGGGTCTACAACTTCTGTTTTCACTATTTTAATTTAAAAATTGTTATTGGGTAGCTTTTGAAAATTGCCCCAAAATGGAAGTGTTTTTTGGATAAAAGCACTTTGAGAAACGTTTACCAAATACTTTTTCCTCAAATATTTGTTTTAAGTTCGTTAAAAAGTGTTTTTTATGGGAAAAAATAATCCCAAACCAGGCTTAAACTTAAGAGAAAACAGGATATATAAAAACACAAACACAATTAGACACAAGCGTTTTGACTAAAAAAGTTGTTAAAAAACACCCATTTTAATAAAGATTAACTAGTTGATAAACAAAGAGACCTCAATAATTTAAATGAACAAATTTCACTCTGGCGGTTGATTAGAAGAAAATTCAATTTTAATACCTTCAATTGTAATAACTTTTGTTCCTCTTTCTGAATCCTTTGGTACTATAGTAACGAGAACCTCTTCATCATCTTCAACATCTAAATCTTCAAGAATATCAGTTATTCCTAACTTCAGACAAGTCTTTATTTTCTTCTCTTTCCTTCCATGTTTATGTGGTACATTAGTGAGTTATGGGCATTTGAGTTAGAATGAAATTTATTAGAATCTGATTTCGGCAAACTTGCCAAGGGTTTTGGACTTGACATGGATTTAGAAGTTGAGTCATACAAGGAAAAGAGACTTCCACTCAAAAAGGAATTATACAAGGGAGAAAGTTGTATAAGAGAACTTCAACAAAGGAGGGAGATATCTAGGTTTTCACCTAGTACTCTCCTCACCTCTTCTACTTTTTTTTATAGATTCGTGTAGGGAAGATTTCTCGACGTCTAGGGTTTGCAATTTCTTTTTTTTCTTGAATTTAATTGTGTAAACTCCAAATAATTATGAGTAGTTAATTTTATTATTGGTTATTGATTGGTTGAATTTTGCAGTACATGTTTCTTTGATTAACAAATTAGTTTTGTCTCAGAATTATCGTTCACAATTTACCGGAAATATCGTCATGTATGATTGAGTGTTGGTTTAGTTTAGTGGCCAATTTATTGAACTCACATTCATATCTATAGGTAATTTAGGGTTTATTATACGTAAAAGTGATACTCCTTGAATACAGGTAGCATAGTGCGATTACAGATGGTCGTGATACTTTCTTGTACTCGCATGTAAACGGTGACCTTTTTAAAATTGTCTACTCGGGTATGTCAATTGCATTGATTAACTTATTTCACAAATCGTAAACCTCTTATTGGATTAAACTTAATTGTGATTTTACACTTTAGGTTGCTCTCTAAGTAGTTATCTTAGTCGCATCTTTTAATGTGTTTTTGATGATTTTAGTAAATCAACATGATATTCTTGCGATCAAGGTATTCTAGGGATTTTGATATAATTCTAATTATTAGTACAAGAACATGTTTTGTGAATGAAAACGAAACCTTGACCAATATTCTCAAATTATTGATTCTTTTCTACACTTTCTTAGTTCTTAACTAGTTTAATGACTTTCATTGAATATGAAAATTCCCCCTATTACATAAGATATCAAAATAAAATAATAACTCAGTCCTTTCTGTGGGAACAATCATTCTTACCCTTGCTTCATATATATCTTAGGTAGTGAGAAAGTAAAAATAATTTTGACATGCAGACGACCACATCACATATATATACAAATATATGAATTTTGATACCATTGGGATTTGTCTTCACAAAGAGGGACTGGCAATAGCAAGAGCACGCCAATCCAAGCTTATACACGGTTTTGAATCTTTCACAAATCAAGCTAAACTTTTTTTAAGAAGAAAGTTATGCAAATTTTGAATCAGATAAGGAAATATTTGATTTAAAAAAAGAGAGGAATTTTTAGTGTGGCGAAATTGTATCTGCAAAAAGATAGGATACGAACTTGACATGCTCAAGTGTAGGTCACGTCTTATGAACGGTTTTGATTTCCTAATTAATCTATGGTTACTTCTCTACCTCAAATAGGAAAGTCAGAAAAAGGAAATAAAAATTCAAGGATAAATTTTGTTTTTAATTAATATAATAATAAGGTTAATTAAAATTGAGAATCAATTAACTAAAACTGAGTGGGTGTACAAATTCTGTTTTCACTATTTTTAAAAGTTTTTGTTGGGTAGCTTCTAAAATTTGGCCCAAAATGGAAGTGTTTTTGGATAAAAGCACTTTGAAAAAAGTTTTCCAAACACTTTTTTCCTCAAAAGTTTATTTAGTCCGTTACAAAATGTTTTTATAGAAAAAAAATATCCCAAACAGGGCTTAAACTTAAGAGAAAATTGGATACATAAAGACATAAACACAATTACACACAAACATTTTGACTAAAAAAGTTGTTACAAAAACAGCCATATTAAAGAAGATTAACTACTTGATAAACAAGAGACCCTTATACTTTAAATGAACAAATTCACTGTGGCGATTGATTAAGAAGCAAACTCAATTTCAATACCTTCTATTGTAATAACTTCTGTTCCTCTTCCTGAATCCTTTGGTACTATAGTAACAAGAACCTCTTTATCATCTTCAACATCTAAATCTTCAAGAATATCAGTTATTTCTACCTTCAAATTCACTTGATTCGGGACCAACTTCATGTTCATCATTGATAAAAAACATTGAATTTCATAAGAGCACCTCTGTCGAGCTCAACAGCGCTTATAATCAATATCTCTTCTTTATCTTCTTTATCTTATTTATCTCTTTTGCTTCATGATTTTATCTTTGGCCTTTTAACCAAAATTGAATTGTCTTATCAAGTAAATAGGAAATATTAGCGGTTCTTTCGGCTTTCTTCTTGGCTATTTTCTTCTCGGCTTTCCTTGCTTTAGGTGTGACAGGTTTTGTTCTCAACCACGGGATTTCCACGTCTTGAAACTTATACTTTAGATTCTCTTATTCTAAATAGTCTTTAATTTGCACATTTACAATTGATTATTACCAATATAACTCTACATACAGGAGTCAGGACTTTAGTTCATTTTTTCTTCTTTGTTGTAAGACTTTAACAAGTAGGCTAATGGTTGTTTATATATTCTGGCAAATCAAAAGGGGAAAAAAGGTTTATGTGTTGCAGTGTGCAATAACTATTTTTTTGCCTAAATATATATAATATAATATCAATATTTCTTTTACATGTACATAAAATTTTCTAGTGTGTAAAAACCGTTAAGCTTACACAACTCAATAAAATGACATTTCCTCTAGTGTAAAAAGAGATACATAGGTTTCATTTCTTAATTAGAATTTCACAAAGTAAACAACACTAAATAATTTCAGATTTAATAATATATATAGATATGAGTTATATATATATATATATATACATGTGTGATACATGTGGTATCACATATAACAAAAAATAAATCTTTCATGTTTTTAGACATTGCATGATATGAAAAATAAAAAAACTAAAACCCATTTTTTGTGTTTTGTCTAGAGCCCCTTTAAAGTTTGGTACGGCTCTGATGTGTTGGTCCAATGAGGCACTGCAGTGTTTGAGAGACCGTTACTAAAATTTCGGTAGGAGTAGTTGTACAAGTAAACGAGATAGAACCAAAGTTTGAAAAACATGTCATGGCTCATGGACGTTATAACGTGTTTGACGGGTGTGTGCACGCTACAGAAAAAACATAATATCAATTTTAGCAATGTTTTTATCATCATCGGTTTAATTTATTTTACTTTTTTGGTTAGATCACTTTACCAATGAGCTAATAATTAATTATCTATTGCCACTGGTAAAAAAAATCAGAAGTCCCTTTTGACCAGCAGAATATATACACGTATATACACTTATTTTTTCTTGCGTTTTTTACCAACAAAAATAAAAATAAAATAATCACATTGTGATTCTACCTCCCATTGATATCCAGTTGCCGGTTAATAAGTAACTAGATGACTGTGTCCACGATGGGGCCACCTAAAGTTCGAGCGAATTCGTTCCGAACTAGTTTTAAATAAAATCTTTCTATTTCACGATGTTTATCTATTTTAAACTGATTTGTGTAACCCCACAATTTTAAATTATTTTTTACCAAAATTTTACAGATTAGTTTTAATTTTGAAGTGATTGAAGACAAAAGTGATTTGTTTTAATCGATTTTTTTTTTAATTTAATAATATTCGGGACTGCCATTATCAAATCAGTTTTGAAATCAAATGATAAAATTCGACCGATTTGGATAAAACTGAAAAAGATTCAGCTACACCATTTTTTTCTATTTGTTTCAATTTGAAGCAACTGAGGACCAATTTGATCTAAGAAGATCGATTTGATAGAATTTAATAATAATTAGCTATTGTGAATGTTTGATTATCAAATTAATTTTGAAAATAACTACCAATTGGCTTCTAATTTGTTCAAACTGAGATGAAATTTTTTCTTTCTTTTTTTTGAAAAACCGTGGCCAAAAACGTCCCTAACACAATCACATCAAGTCATCTTATAAAAAGATTTCCTTATGTCGTCAAAATTATTTAAACAAAAATAGAGGTAAAATATTAGACGTACTGTAACTCTCACGAGTTGTTTATTCTCATCATAGAAAAGAAAAGAAACATTCAAGAAATCAGGATCAATAAAATCCTATCGGTTTCCTACTAAACCTTTCCATAGAGTCCATACCCGATCACAGTTCGAGTGATGAGCGAAAAAAATTGGATCCTGATGCAGATGAGCAAGCTATAGTCTATTTGGAGGCTAAAGACTCGAGTGTCATAATTTAGCTCAAGAAGGGTCCATTTTGATTGGAAACGGGCCAATGATCAAGACATGAGACGACCTCGTCTCATGGTATTCAGTTTTTTATCCAAATTCCATCGTTTAGGGCTTCAAACATGCATTTTTGCTATTTTAGGAAAGTTTTTGTTTTGTTTATAACTTCTTCGTTAGGAGTCCGTTTGGGTCGCCGTTTGCGGCAAATAGTTTTATTTTATCAGTATTTTCATTATTTTAAGTCGACCAAAATTTTCCAAAAATAGCAAATTAGGGTTTGAGTCGGTTTAGGGGTTTTTTCATCCTTTCTTGACCAACAAGTTAGGGTTTTTCCCCAAGTCTATAAAAGAGTCCTCCATGTATTATTTTAAACAGTTGAATTTGATTAATAAGAATTAATTTCTTAAACTTGTTCAAGTTTATTCGATTATTATTTAAAGTCGGGAAACCGAAGTCTAAATAATTATCGTTGTTCATAGTCGAAATTCCTAAGAATATTTGAAGTCTGAAAAAAACCTTTCTTTTCTTTCTTTTCTTTATTATCCGCTGCATCAGATCCTTTACTGCATAATAGAAA